>JAQQSV010003050.1:0-18394 GCA_028646515.1 Pseudochirops corinnae | reverse complement strand
GTACATATGATGACCAACCTTGATAAACTGGACTATCCTCAACAATGTACAGCTAAAGACAACTCTACAAGCCTCAAGAAGGAAGGAGATACCTAAACTCAGAGAAAGATATAGAAAGACTATAGTTTAAATGGAGACTGAAGCAAAACTCGTTATCATTCTCTTTTATCTCTGGTTTTTTTTTTGTTGTTTTTTGTTTTTGTTTTTGTTTTTGTTTTTTTTCTTTTCCCAGTGATCACTCATTGGTTACAGCCCTTCTATATGACCAAACTATTGTACAATGTGAAAGTATTTGCAGATCCTATACACGATTGCACGCCACCATGGGGGGGGGGGGGGAAGGGAGGGGAGAAAATCTGAAACTCAAGTGATTGTGGAACTGAATCTTGTAATAAAAAGTAAATGAGCAAATAAAAAAAAAGAAAATTGTGGGCAGGTGTGAAAAAGCATTTCAATAGAGTGAGGCAAAGTTTACTTGAGGTTCTGTTCAGAGTGGGACACATCCTTTTGTTTTTAGGGATAACACAAACTCTTCTTTGTCTGGAAAGAGCAAGGATGTTCTGGGAAGGGAGCTGGCAACCATCACCATGAGCACTGTCTCTGACACATATAGTGCCCAACGAGCTTGACGAATATCTCCTTCAGCCCTGATGATCCCAACCACGTTAAAGCAGGGACTTCGTTCATATCTCAGCACCCAGCTCCCGCAGGTGGCTGAGTACCTGCTTTGGTCAGCACATTTCCCGGCCCCCCCCCCCCCCACCTTCCCCTCACCTGGAGGGGATTATGAATAGGTGGTGGGAGTAGGGAGCAGGGGAGTTGAGGCAAAGTAAGAAGTGGAAAAGAATGGAGAAGAGAGAGGCTGTTAGGGAGAGAAAAGGGGGTCGGGAGAGTTGAAGAGCAAGGGGAAATGGGAGAGCTTACTGGCAAGAAATGAGGGGAGGGGGAAATGTGCCTATCACCCACGTGACTTGGAGTGGGCCAGGGAGAGGTGGCAATATGGCAATGTCCTAGCCGCTGCCGCCGCCCCCGCTGCAGCTGGCGCATCTGGAGCAGCTTGAGGCTGTGGGGCTCCGGCCGCTGCAGCCCCGAAGCTGTCAGCAGGTGGCGAGGAAGGGCCGAGCGAGCCGGAGTGAAGGCGCCCAGAGCCCCTACTGCCGGCGCAGCCACAGCCGCCGGAGCAGACTAAGAAAAAGCAGCACAATGGAGCCAGATCCCGCCGGGGACTTGGGACTGGGCGACTCCTCCTTGCACAGATACCTGGATGGCGATTTCTGGAGACTGAAGAACGAGCTGCGCAGGCTCTTGGCCGGTAGTCCCCTCTTCTGGCAGAGGTACCTTTCTCCCCACCCGTGCACGCCCCTGAAGCTAGCCCTGACGCTTACTTCCATCTCTTTCTCTGAGCAATCCACCCCAAGCTGGGCCGTCTCGTTTGTCGCCCCGTTGTTCCGTGCCCTGCTTTGGGAGCGCTTGCAGCCTTGCTCTCTCCCCTCCCCCAACTAAAGCTGCTCCCCAGTCCCTCTCAGTGAAAGCAGCTGTTGCCCCCTCAGCCTTCCCCAGGCTCAGGGACAGCTGCCTCCCAGCAGCCGCAATACCTGCTTTGAGAACTGCCAGCAGGTACCTGTGGCCCCTTCTCTCCCAGTTGAACGGCAGCTGGAACTCCCACTTTCTTCAAACTGAAGGTTGGAAACTGGAGGAGGGAGTAGGGTGTGAAAGCTCTGGGGCATTTTCTTCTCCCTCCGTTGTTTTGTCTACTAAGCTCACAGTAGCCAGGGGGATTCGCAAAGCCCTCCTTTCTGTGTCTCTGATCTTGGCTCGGTGTGGAACCAGACCAGCTCTCCGTCTGGAATGTGCACTTGATTACGCCCGGAGTGAGGTTCAGCCACACTCCAGGCAAGTTGGGGATTTGGGATATGTGTCAGAGAAGGAATTTTTGGTTTTTACAGAAGGAGGAACTTCCTCCGAGGATATTGAACAATGGCCCAGACTGTTTTGGGGATGAGATGGGTTTGATGAGGTGAAAAGGATGCTAAGGAAAGGATTTGATCGTCTCTAAGTCCCTGTGATGGTGAAGGTTGGATGGCTGGATGTGCTGGCTTCATTAATTCCAGATTTTAGACAGGTGGGATGCTCTCTTAGCTCCTTTCCCTTTTCCCCATGATAAATGTAACTCACCTGCTAAATTGTAAGGAGGGCTTATCCTCCCACTCATACCTGACTCTTCAGTTGCTCACTTCGGAAAGCATTTTAAAACAAGCTCAATCACGGGTGTTCGAGAGGGGCAAAGAATCAAGGAATGAAGTAGGCTGGACCTAAGAGGCGTAAGGCGAAGAACTCGAGATGAGAGTCTTATAATAGGCTTGAGTAGGGAGGGCACTGGTCCCGTCCAGGGATTGAGCTTGCACATGGGATGTGCTGGGGAAAGGGTAGACTGAGGCCGGATAAGCAATATTGATGAGGCTCTACCGGCATTCCGTTTCCACGGTGGAGTTAAGCTCACAGAGAAGGAAAGTTGATGTGGCCTGATATGATTGGGGCAGGGCTGGAAAAGTGTCGGCACCCAGCTTGTCTTTTTAGTCTCCATTCTTTTCAAATATTGATCTTTAGTATCTCCTCTCCCCTTTTATTGATGCCTTATTTGAAGGAAGTTCCATTTGATTGTAGTTGAGAGACATCTCATTAACTTGTTTTTACCTGCTGTTATGAACTCTTCAACAGTGATTTATTTGAGAATGGGTCAGAGGGCAGTGAATTTTGGTTTGGGGAAGGGTGCTGAAGGTGGTGGAGTGGTGGGCTGCGTTTGGGGTGGGTTCTGGCTTCAGTGAAGTAGCATAGTGCTAGGCAGACCTTCATTCACCTTGACTGCCTCTCTAGGCCTATCCCCATGCTTCTGCTCCAAGTTGAACAAGAGAGGAATGCACTCTAATAGTGGTGAAGGGTACTTAGGGGAAGTGTGGGATAATGCCAAACCATTCCAAATTCCTCCCTCATCCACTATGGCTCCTCTCCACCATCCTCTTTTTTTTACTTCTTTAAACCCTGTAGTGATATTTCACCTGATTTCTTTCCTATATTCTTTAGACCTCTTCCTTGGTCTTTAACAATTCACACTCTATACTTTCTTCCTTTCTATTAAGTACAATGAAGATGAGAGTTTTGAATCCCCTATGTGAAGAAGACATGGAGAGTAGAGAGTGTACCTCACCTGATATGGATGGTAGGTACTTTTTCTCAGTAAAGCAGGGATTCCTAAGCAATCTGTTGATTATTTAGGAAGTGGTTATAAATGCAAAGCCTCTCTTTTCTCCCCCTCATCTTGGCCCAGATTCTTCTAGAATTGGGGCAGAGTTTGAAAATGTAAAAGGATCATTTGCATATAACATTTAATAAATTTTCACAATTTTGGCTTCTTAATTTTGACCCCAGGTGGAGATTTACTTCAGAAAAATCTCTAACCATACTTAGGTATTGCTTCTCTCTATTTCTCATTAAGATTAGTATTGCTTTCCCTATTCCATAGGATCCCCAAGGAAACACAGTCCTGTTATAATTTATACCAACTACATGAAATAAGATTATAAAAGGCATTGTTGAGATGTCCCAAGACTCTGGCACTGCTCAGATATAAGGTCCACCATTTGTGTGTCCAGCAGTAACAGCAGTCATGCCCCATTAATGGCTCGGCTCACATATTTACTGTCCAAAGGAACATAGGGTCCCAGGAGCAGTTGGCAGAATATCGTGCCAGTCCAAATCCCTCCCCCTCCTCTCCAAAAGAGACTGTCTCACTGCTCTGCCTGTGACTTGTAACAATCTCATCAAAGGAGTTTTGTCCCACCTGCCCAGCAACGACTGCAAAGTTTAAGGTTTCTACCTTATTCTGAGGCTGAAATAGTCCTATCCATCCTTAGTGTTACAGATTTAGGGCTAGAGGGAACCTTAGAGGTCATCTTTTTATTCATTCATTCATTTATTTATTTTTCTTAGAGGTCATCTAATTCAACCCATTCGTTTTATAGCTGAGGAAACTGAGGCCCAAAGAGGTTAACTTTTCCAAGGTAAATGGCAGTCAGGATTTGAACCTGGGTCCTCTGGTTCCAAATACAGCACTTATAACCTCTTTACTTTAACAGATGGAGAAAAGTAGGTCCAAGGAGGTAAATAAAGGGCCTTGCCCACAATCATACTGCCAGTAAATGCCAGTACTGGAACATGAACCCAGGTACTGTGGTTCCCAATTCAGGGCTCTTTCCAGTTTACCCCTCTTACCCTGTGAGGACTGACTATGAAAGGTGCCTACTGTATTGGGCTATGTGTTGGATCAAATGACTGGCTCCCATAACACACTTTAATTTAGCAAATAACAATCAGAATTTCTATTTTGGAAACAGCAAAAGAAATAAATCCCATCTCTAGATATTTTAATTAACCTGCCAATATAACCTCCCTCCTAGATGAGAATCCATATGAGTGATTTCCTGTGAATGTTACATATAGTCTAGTGTTGCTAGGAAGAAAAGATTTTCCATTTTACTAATCAACATTATAGGATGATGCATATATGCAAATACAGGAAGGGACTGTGATTTGGTTAGCATGATGAGTTCCAGGTGCTGGGGCTGCCTCAGCCTCTGTAGATCTTTGTGAGTCCTAGGGAGTTGCCTGAGGCACAGAAAGGTTAAGTGACTTGCTTTCACTGGATCATTAATTCTTGTTAGAGGCAGGATTTAAACCCAAGTCTTGGTGAGCCCAACACTATTGATTAAGTGAGACTGACTCCTTATATGTACATATTTCTCAACAGGATGGAAACGTTCTGGATGAATAAGGAGATGCAGATCTCCTTAATACGTGGAAGAGTTAGTGAGGTTTTTGTTTCCATTACATTCAGTGAAATTTTGAAGTTTGAAAAATCATGCCATGACATAAGGAAAAGTTCTGGGAGCTGAAAAATCACCTTTCTGGTTTTGCTTTTCTCTTTTTATTTGCCTGAATCTTGAGGCAACTTTTAGAAAGAAATAAAAAAAAGCCTCAATAAACTTTTCTGTATTTTTTTCATAAAAAAATTATGGGGAAAACGATGGCCAGGTTTTTAAATGCAAAGGGGAAAAAAAACATCTATAGGAGGAAACTCTAAGTGGGGAAAACCTAAAGAAATTAAACTTGGTAAATAAGAATTACCCACGAGATGAAGTGTTGGGCACCTCTTTCTATCAGCTACTGTCAAACGTAATCAATCACTTTAGTCATTTTGTATAGATACCACCATTACAAATCCTTGCCTTTCCCCCTTATTTTAATTAAATATTTCCCCTCTCCTAGTTTTTTTTAAGACAAAGATAAGCTGGAACTAAATCTATAGGATCTGGGCTGTGTTGATTGAGGACAGGGAATGGTGGGCATTGTCACACAAAGGGGTACATTCCCCTTCCCGATCCCCATCCCTTGAATTCTACAGTAGAAATTCCATTCTTCTATCTTGGACATAAGTTTCTGAACTCTCAAATGGAAAAAAAAATCCTTAGATCCTTTTCCCTAGATGACCTTCTGACTTTTTTAATGTCAATACACTTCACGGACCAATCACATGTTAGAAGTTGTGTTATTATTAGGCCTTTGAGATAGCATTGTTGCTCAGTCGTTTTTAGTCCTAACTCTTCATGACCTTATTTGGGGTTTTCTTGGCAAAGATAGGATTGGTTTGCCATTTCCTTCTCTAACTCATTTTACATATGAGGAAACTGAGACAGACAGCGTTAAGTGATTTGCCCAGGGTCACACAGCTAGTAAGTGTCTCAGACCAGATTTGAACTCTGGAAGATGAGTCGTCCTGACTTCAGATCTAGAACTCTATCCATCCCTATGTTTTACACTAGATAAAAACAGAGGCCTAGTGTAGTAGCTTGGCCTCCATGAAGCCTCTGAACAATAAGCACCTTTTGTGTAATGCCATTTCACCAATAGTTACACAGCACAATTACTTTCTTATTGATCTTTGTGGCCCCCACATCAGCTTTAGAGCTGGAAGGTCTTAGATCAACCAGCCTAATCCCCTCGTCTTATAGGAAAGAAACTAAAGTCTGAAGTTAGAAAGCATTTTGCTGAAGTCACAGAATAAGTTGCTAAGTCCAAATTGGAGTTTGTCAGGTAGACTACTTGAAGGGAGTTTGGGTTCAAATTCTGCCTCAAATACTAACAATGTGATATTAAGCTCACTTAACCTCTCTTGACCTCAGCTTTCTCATCTGTAAAATGGGGGAGTCGGGCTAGAAGACCTCAAAGATCCTTTACAGCTCTAAATCTATGATTCCAAGTCTGGTCTTCTTTCTGCCATCCTGCATGGTGCTTCCTTAAATAAAGCCTTGTACACAATGAATGACTAATAACTATTTGAATAGAGACCACAAAGTTTTGCCTCAGGCAGGTACAGAGGGTGGCTTTGTAGCACAGGTGCTTACCAGGGCTACAGGGGAAGTATCTATAGATGGGGTAGTGAAGGCAGTAGATATGGTGATGGGAAAAGAAGTATATACATCTTCATGGGAAAATTGGGTTGAGTCAATGAGCCCATCAGACTATGAGTTGAGACTGTTCTTTTTTAGCCTTGTATCCCTGACATTTAGTACAATGTTTGGCACATAATAGGTACTTCATAAATGCCCCATCTCCACTACCACCACCAGTACCAACAATTCTGACCAATTGTCCATGAAAGGAAAGTAGGTACAAGAGCCCTGGGAATAGTAACACTCTTCGGAGCACCTGCCTTGCTTTGAGCCCAGCCTGTCACTGATCATCCTGGGGAACAATATTTGTAGAGAAAAGATCTACTCTCTCTGCTAACATCTACTTACTGCCATTGACAGGGTAGGGAAACCAGTGAGCTGAAGCAGTAAGGTACTTGGAGAGAGAGACAGGAGGCAGAATGTGTCAGGCAGGTCAAAACACCTTTCTTCAGATCCTGGTGGAGACTTCTCAATACGCTGAGTCTAAGAGTTCCGAGAATATCAGTATCCTCCAGTCAGGGGTGGGGAACTTCAGTGTCGAGGCCACATGTGGCCCTCTGTGTTCTCCAGTTCTGTGCTTTGACTGAATCCAAGCTTGAAGTTTGGTTCCCCACCCCTGCTCCAGGTCATCAGCTATGGAAGAAGCTGTTATCAAGGAAGCAACCCTTATGGAGAAGAGGGTCACCATACCCATTATCATCAACCTTTGACCAAGAACCAATGACTGACAGGTAGGGCCAAGGTCCCTGGGGATAGGATAGATAGGAGTGCTCTTCAGACTACTAGCCCTGCTACCAGCCTGGCCCCTGCAGCCATACTTCTTCATCAAGGTCTTAACTCTTATGGAGATAGTGAGTCCGATAAGTGCTGTACCAGTGAAACCTCCTATACATGTTAAATTCCAGAAAGTGACCTCTTTGAGAGCAGGGACTGTCTTCCTTTTCTATTTATATCTTTGGTGCTTTGGACATACATTCTAAGCATTTAATAAATGCCCTTTTAGTCATTATTCCAAAGTAGCTGTGAAATTACATTCTTACTGAGGTTTCTACTGTTCCGTGGGGGTGGTTTTCACTCATAATATTTCTTTTGTAATAACAAAAACTTTTGTTCTGAATTTGTGGAGTTATGATATCCTAGCAAGAGCTCTTTTTTTTTTTATTTAAAAGTATTTTATTTAACTTTTTAATTTGAGGTAAAATATTTTTTCTTTCAACTTCCATAACAAAATACAGAGCTATCAGATACCCCTGGAAAAATTATGTATATTATACATATATTTCTATAACATTACATCATATATATATATGCAAAATTCTGAAGACTTTATAGAAAGTGGAATATGTAAAAGGCACTGCACAATGGAATTAAGATTACTTACATTTTTATGTACATATACACACTTTTATTTTGTTTAAGTGGATACACCTAACCAAGTCATCTTCTGTAAGTGAACATCTCATTCACAAATCCCTGCATCACAATTCTAATCAACTTAAAGAATACGCCTAAAGGTCTCAAAACAATTTTCCATTGATAACTTTCTTTTTTTTTTCAAAAAAGAAACTAAAACCAGAACAGTTTTTAAAACAATCAGATTAAAATGTTTTCTTTTTAAACCAAAAAGATAAAAATCAAAACAAACACTATGTAGGATCAGTAAGACAAAAAGTAAAGTTATTCTTGCTTATAAAAAGAACAAAACAAGAAAAGCCACAAAACATAATTATGGAATAAATAAAAAATAAGGGATAACCAGCCACTGGACTCCACCTGCCCCGTGAGAAGGGGAACCTTGGCTACAGTTTTTGTTAATGCTTCTTAGATTTTTCTTGACCCACTGAAGACTAAACTAAGGTATGGTAATTCCCTGTGTTAATAAGATGGAGATGAGCGTGGAGTGGGCCTTGGAAAAGTGTTTATATTTCACTACATATATATATCTATCCCCCTTAAAAATCAGTGAGCTATTTGATGAGGATGAATGCCATTGAGTCTCTTCTCTATAGGCTTTTTTCCCAAGGCTATAAAAGCCAACTGCTCACAAGAACATACTCTTGATTTGTTAATACAAGTGGATATTGAAATGTCAACAGATTTAAACTTGTCAAAGTTTAAACATTTGGCACAATGGGATTTGGAAAAATTATAAAGTAACAAACAAACAAAAAACACCCTTGTTTTCATTTCTCCCTCCTCCACCTGCTGCTGCTAGACATTGATGTCACTGTCCATGGCTGGGAGGAGTCTGGCTTATAATAGGCAGGGTTGAAGTGCTGCAAAGAGGTTAGGAAAAGGAGGTTCAAAGTCCCTTCCAGCCCTAGCACCACAACCACTACCTTCCCCTAGCAGGAGTTCTTAACCTGGTTTCCATGAGCTTGTTTTATGAAAATGAATGTTTTTATGACTATTTTCAATATAACTGGTTTCCTTTGTGATCCTGCATATTGTATTTTATGCATTTAAAATTGTTATATTGAGGAGGGGCCCATAGGACTCACCAGACCACCAAAGGAAATATGACACAGAAAAGATGAAGAATCCCTTTCCTAGAGGCTAAAGCAAGTTCCCTACTCCTGGGCTAAAAGAAACTATTTTCTCCCTTTATAAATACATATATAATCTGAAAGTGAACCCTGCTTTTGCTGTTTTCTCCTCTCTGCAAAGAGGTAGGCAGCAAAGAAAGTATTAAAAAACTAACTGTCAAAAGGCCAAAATTTTATCCCATTTTCTTTGATTATTTCTAAAGTTCAGGCAAGTCCAGTCAGTTGGGGCTTATGTGCTAGGGATGAAATAATTTAGGATGGAAGTAAACTGGTATAAACAACATGAAAAATAGTTTCTTAAGGGCCAAATGGCTCACCCCACTCAAGGCTTTATCAGAGCACCTGTCAGCTGGTATCTTCTTTGGTAGTAAGGTAAGGAGGTTACTAGCCAAATGATTATTCAATCAGTGTGCTCTTGTCTTTGTGAGTGCCCTATAATCTATCGTCTTTAAATCCCTGGCCTTGAGGAAATTAAGATCCCCCAACTCCAGACCTAACTTTTATGCCTCATTTCTTTGAGGTTTCTGACCAAGTCATCCAGCAGAGAAGGTAATATCTTGTCCTATTTTGCTTATCCCAAAATAACTTGTTTTATCAAGGTCAAATCAAACAATTCTCAGTTTGGGGCTCTTTAGAAATTGTTTTTTTTTTTTTTTTCATTGCAATTGGTATTAGAAAATGGCAAACTGTCAGTAAAGCTAATAGTACCTCAGATCTGATATTATAATTGAATTGAAAATTGTCTACTGTATGTGTCACTTTGTCAAGGATCTGATTGATACGTGATTTCATTTTTTCTGATAATAGCATTTTCTACTCACACAGGTCACAGGCTATCAATAAGGCCTATGAGTTTATCAATTCATTTTACATATAGGGAAACTGAGGCCCAGTGAAGTTAAGTGAAAGATCCAGGGGCTGAACTTAGGTCCTCAAACTCCAAATCCAGCATTCCTTCCATTAAATCACAGTGCCTACAGCAATCTGTAGTCCCAGCAACTTTTCCTTAGAGCATACTACATAGAGGGAGAGAGGGGGAGGGGAGAGGAGAAGAAAGGGAAAAGATAGACATTCTCCTGACTTCTTTCTTTTTTTTTTTTAGTCCACCAAAGCATATAACCTGGGTCTTATAGTCCTTAGGGAAAGCTTTAGACAATCTATGGTTATGCTCCCTTCTCTCATCTTGGTTCAACAAGAGAGAAAAGTTAAGATCTTTTTCTTAGTCCTTTTTCTAATGAGATGGAAATGTGGGATGTCCTATGGGTATAGTCAAAGAACTGAGCTTTTAAAATAGTTTCTTTTGTCATGCCAGCTAAAATGGTGGTGGGTTGTTTGTTTTATTTTTAATCTGCACAGAAAGAAATGAGCCGTGTGTATGGCTTTTTAAATGCCATAGCTCTGGAGCATCACTACTTGGTTTTAGACCTTGAGAAAATTATAGGGTTGCTTTGTGCTATGTACATCCTATGAGTTTATTTAAAGGGCTTTGTCAGCCTTTTAGACCATTTTCCATACTTGAAAGAATATTATAAACTAAAGAAGGCTTTGCCTTCCCATCCTCCCTTTGGTTGGAATCTTGATGTTTGCACTTGAACTTGGTTAGCCAAACAGACCATTTCTGCTCTAAGCAGAATACCCTCTCCTTCCCACAGCCCTCGTGCTGATGCTGATTTCCTTAACTTTGAGCTATTCTATCTAGTTCTGTATCCTTGCTCCCCATACAGGAGCACCTACTCCAGGTTGTTCAGAAGGTTCAAATGAGATAATAGTTGTAAAGCACTTAACACAATTTTTGGCACATAGGTGATTAATAAATGTTTTCTCTCTACTCAGCGGAAAAAGCGCGAGGTTCAGAGTCACAAAGACCCAGCTTGAAAACTTAATTTTTACTATCTATGTAACCACAGAGAGAATCAGGCTTCTGAACCTCAGTTTCCTCATCTGTAGAATGAAGGTGGTTGGTAGAAAAGGTCTTTGTGAGAGGCGGGTCAGGGCAGCAGTTTTTGTCTTTTGTCTTTGTATCCCCTTACACAGTGTCTCTTTGTACTCAGAAGGGGATTAATAGAAGCATGTTGGGTTTATTGACCTGAAATCAGAACTGAGTTCGTGTCCTGGCTGTCACACTTATTATTTTATGATCTTGGGTAACAAACCTAACCTTTCCAAATCTCAGCTTCTTCATCTATAAAATGGGGATAACAGCTAATAATGGTAACTAATATGTGTATAGTGCTCACTGTGCTGGGCACTGTGCTGAGCGCTTCACGATTATTGCATGTAATCCTCACAAGAACCCTGAGAGGTAGATGCTGTTATTAAGAGGCAAACTGAGCTTAAGTGACTTGCCCCCAGTTGTACAGCTAGAAGGTATTCAAAGCTGGATTTGAACTCAAGTCTTCATGGCTCCAGGCCCAGTGCTCTGTTCACTCCTACAACCTATCTCACTGGGCAAAGAAGCAATCAGTCCCCTTCTTCTTCTGCTTGCATAAGATACATCTTCTGACTATGCTGTCCCTTATGCCTGTAATTCTTTACTCTCCTCATCTCTGTCTCCTGGCTTCCTTAGAGTCCCACTTATAATCCCACTGTCTCTAAAAGAAGATTTCCTTGATCTTCCCTTAATGTTTATGCTTCCTTCTGTGATTTTTCTCTAATTTATCCTGTCTATAGCTTGTTTGTACATGGTTGTTTCCATGCTGTCTCTTCCATTAGACTGGGAGCTCCTTGAGGACAGGGACTTATTTTTTTGTTTTTCATCGTTTTCCCCAGCACTTAACACAGTACCTGGTACATAATATCTGCTTGATAAATACTGTTGACTTTCTTTAGGGAAAAAGAAAAAGATTTTCAGTTTTTGTGGCCTTTACTGTTAATGGGAATTAACAGTTTGCTATGACCTCCCAGAAAAGTCATTTCATTGAGAAATGTGGTGTCCAAAATGAGGAAGTGATGACCTATTATTCTCTGCCCTGACCAAACCTCAACTTGACTGTGCTCAGTTGCAAGGAAAGCATTTTGTAAGTCAGAAAACACTATAGAAATATCAACTGCTGCTGTTTATCCTGTGTTCTACCCTTGCCAGGGTTCTAGGGCAGCCAAGTTGCAGAGAATGGAAATAGGTCTTTAGGAAACTCCTACTGAGTGCTTCTAAACTGCCTTCTGTTTTACACTGATCCTAATGACCAGTGATTGGTTTTTTTTTAATGTGTTTTTTTTTCTTTTTTGGAGGGCAATTGGGGTTAAGTGACTTGCCCAAGGTCACACAACTAGTTTTTGTGTTAAGTGTCTGAGGCCAGATTTGAACTCAGGTCCTCCTGACTCCAGGGCCAGGTGCTCTATTCACTGTGCCACCTAGCCGCCCCTTCTTTTATGTTTTGATGTGTTTTTTTTTCTTTTTTTTGGAGGATTAGTTTTTTTTTTTAATAGAAAAATTTTCCTCTCTTAAGAACATGGCTAGCCTCCATTTTATGGAACAGGAATATTAAAGCAAAGATCATAATAGATTATAAGTTTCTTGAAGATGAGAACCCTGTTTCTAAATATATCTTTAGACCAGTGGTTCTCAACCTTCCTAATGCCTTGACCCTTTAATACTCATATGTGGGCATATCTGCATGTGAGTGGACCCACCTGGAGATGGATAGAGGAGCGGTGTCTCGGTTCCTAAGACCATAGGAAATACGTGTTTTCCGATGGTCTTAGGTGACACCTGTGAAAGGGTCATTCAACCCCCGAAGGGGTCATGACCCACAGGTTGAGAACCCCTTTTCTAGACATATTTCTTCACATTTGGCAACGTGTTAAATTGAAATAGAGTACCCATCTGGTTACTCACCCAACTCTCATTTATGCTTGGTTGTTGGATTCCCTAAAGGACAGCTCAGTACTCTAAAGGTTCTAGGGGTAGGTTATGTGAAACTATATTTATACTATAACCCTTGAGCCCCAACCAGAATGCTTCCCATTAATAATCAGCCAGTAGTCAAACAGCTCTTCTCAAAGGCTCAAATATCATAGTAACAATAATACTTATAAAACCACTCCTACATACCTCTCATTCTAGGATAAAATAGACATAGTATCCAGAGGAAGGCTTAAACTGAGAGTGTAAAGACAGTGATACACACAGCTGGCGAAGGAATAGCATAGCTTCTGTCACTTTCTGGCTTGAAGCCCTTCTTTGATTCTATAGTTGACATTTTGTTTTGGTGCAAGTGGTTGCTGTACTCTTTGAAACTATTTCCTCCCTCAGGTAACTATCCTTCTGTTTAAACCTTCCTTTGATGTGTCTCTCTTTCTAATGTATTTCCTTTCATGTGCATCACTGTCTATATGGTGTATGCTGAGCTGCCTTCTTGCAGGCCTCCAGATCTTTTGAGATTCACAAGGCCACTTAAAAGCCTCTACTTCAGGATACTCAAACACTTATACGGGGATGTAAACATAGAAAAGGAAGCCCAAATCTAGTCTCAAACTGACCTAGCTAGGACATAGGTTTATGGCCATATAAAGTCTAGATGAAATAATGGGGCTAGATGTCCTTGTATCTCACTCTTAGAAGGCTGCTCAAAGTAGTCTGCATTTTTCAAAGCCAAAAGGAAGATAAAGAGGTAGAAAGGCATTGAGTTGCAGCTTGGGAGATAACAGGGAGTCTCTCTTCATCATCTCTCGTAAGCCTCTGATTCATTAGCTCTTCTGGCTCAGCAGCCAGGTAGGGGACTCTTTGTCATCACATAATCCAAACCCCTCAATTATACATAGTGGGAGGTATATATCCTCAAGTTTCCAGGGCATCGATTGGAAGTAGACAAAGAATAGCTGGGTGTGTTCTGTACAAACCAAGAAGAAGAGGGCAAATCCAAGTATGTTCTACAAAATTATTAGAGGAGTACGATGGTTGAATAAGTTTGTGTATGAAAAATACCATCTTCCCCTTGAATTACATTTAAACTTATGAGAAATGTATTCTTTTGGAAGCAGTTGTCTGATAGATTGAATTTAAACATCTTAGGAAGGTTGTCAGCCTTATGTCATTAGGACATTGTGACTTTGTGCCAAATGGAAGTTGAAGTGTTTGCTTGTAATTTTTCATATATTTTCAAGTTTGGAAGCACTTTTCCTGACTGTGGGGTCTTCCTGTTACTCCTTGTACCACCCGACTTAATGTTATAAGACTTTTCCCCATACCTGGGAATTCCCTGACTCTGGAAGTATAGTGTTTCCAGAATCTTTCCAACTTTTTTTCCCCCACTTGTATGCTTATGGTATCCAATAGAACTCTTGAGATATAATACCATGCTTCATTCAGTCAACTAGCATTTATTAATTACCTGTTATGTGCCAAGCACTGGGGATAGAAAGGCATAAAACAGTCCTTTTGTATGAGGACTCTATCCTAGAAAAGGCTTAATTTGAGGCCTTGGATTTCCATAAAATGATTTTTTTCCCTTCCCTTATTGTGTCTGCAAATCTCTATGTTGAGTTGGTATAGAGAATATGATAACCCGTACTTGGGATTGATGGTTCAAGATCATAGAATAGCCAAGTGGAAAAAAACAAACAAACCAATCCTCGATATTGAGTAACTGTGGGGAAATCTTGAATCCTTTTTTAAAATGAGAATTGCTTTTGCTCAGAATACCTAAATGAGAGAAAGAGAAAACAGGTTAGTTGCTTTTTGAATTCATTCAGACAGTTTTTTAAAATAGAAAAGTATCACCTTGGGGGCAGCTAGGTGGCAAAGTGAATAGAGCACTGGCCCTGGAGTCAGGAGGACCTGAGTTCAAATGGGACTTCAGATACTTACTAGCTGTGTGACTCTAGGCAAGTCAGTTAATCCTGATTGCCTCCAAAAAGAAAGACAAGGTGATTTTGAGGGGTCTGGGCTTAGGAAGACAGCCAAAAGTTGAATCTGGGAGAGAAGAAACATGGGCTAAGAATGAGTTGAATAAAGATACAAAAAAAAGGGTTAAATATGAGGACCTGAAGGGAAAGGCTCAAGAAGAAGCATAAGGTCTCTATTTAGAGCAGGAAGAGATTTTAGAGACCATCTAGTCCAACTGTCTTTTTAAAATTTTTATTTATTTTTGTCTTTTTGGAGGGGAGAAGACAGGGCAATTGGGGTTAAGTGACTTGCCCAAGGTCACACAGCTAGTAAGTGTTAAGGGTCTGAGGCCACATTTGAACTCAGGTCCTTCTGACTCCAGGTATGGTCCTCTATTTACTGCACCACCTAGCTTCCCCCGACTCCCTTATTTTATAGATGAAGGTGAGATTTCCCATAAGAATGACTTTATTTCACACAACTACTGAGTGGTATGGGTGGCATTTAAACCAGAGCTGAGATTTGAACTTGTTGTTCCAATTCCTGATCCAAAGAAACTGAGAAGATATTTGCTAAGCATACAAAACAAGTTGTTAGTAAAATACATTGTTGGAACAAAGTAAGAGGCTGTTGAGAAAGGAAGTAGGATATGGCAAGTAAGTTGTTGAGATAAAAGAAAAGAAGCCTTGTGTAGTAGCCATCGAGTTTTTGAGGGTGATAAAGATCTTAAAGAGGTGCTCAGGAGTTGTATAAATATTTGAAAGTAGTTTAAAAATTTTTTAAAAGGATAAGGCTGAGAATCTCCCATAGGGATGGAGAGTAGGATGAATTTTCCTCTCCCTAGCACTGAATGTGTGATATTTATATTTCCATCATAGCCAAGTAATTATATTTCAATTGTAGGCCATTGTTCCTTCCTAGAATAGAAAGTAAAGGGACTCAAAAATACCTATTCACAATACAGTTCTTTTTTTTGGGGGGGGGGGGAATAAAGTGTTTCTTTAAAAAAATATGGAAAGTAGGGCTTCAGTGGAGGCGGTGAAAATAAAGTGACAGAGCAGAAACTTGACCCTTGTCAGGAAATTGGAAAAATGTTACACAGAAGAAGGGAAGGAAAAGGACAACCATACACTGGAAGATTTAAAGAAAAAAAAAAGTTTGATGCTCTTCCCGAAGAGGAGGGAGGTGGTTGTTTTGAGGAGGAAATGGCTTTTTAAAAAAGTTTTGTTTTTGTCTTCTAAGGAATGATAAAGGAGAACTACAAAAAGCTTTTAGGTGAGAAATCATCTAATAAGGTCCAGAGGAAGAAAAGAAGAGTCCTAGTGGCTGGTGATTGCCTGCTCAAAGGTAGCAAGGCAACTATTTATTAACATGACAACAACAGAGAGGTCTATTGTCTATCCAGAACATGGATCTGAGATATAACTGAGAACTTCCAAAGACTTGACAGGTCTTAGAAAGTCTTGCCAAGAATTATAAGATTTTGAGTAAGAAATGGAAGACCATGGTGATACAAATTGTGTTTTCCTCACTCTTATTCATTGAAGGCAAGGGATGCAGAAGAGAAATATATGTTTGGGAAATAAAAGCTGGGTAAGAAGATGATGTCTGACAATGAGATTTGAATATCTGGACCACGGCTTATGTTTTGAGAATGCCAGTGGAACTGATGACATAAGCAAGAATCAGAAGCAATCCCTTTCTATGACTAATTTGATACACACAAGAGCAGAAATTAACAGTTAACAGGTAGCATTTACATAACACCTTATAAATTTTGTAAAAGGCTTTATAAATATTGTTTTTTATCCTCACACAAACCCCCCCCCCCCCAAAAAAAAAAACCCTGGGCGGTAAGTGCTGTTTTTAATTCTTGTTTTACAGGTGGGGAGACTAAGGCAGGCAGTGATTAACTTGTTCAGGGTCACACAACTAATAATTGTCCGAGGCCAGATTTGACCTCAACATCTTCTGATTCCAGGTTCAGTGCTCTATCACCTAACTTTCCAGTTGGGAAGAGAATTCCTATTTGACTAGATCTGCTATGGAAATTGTAAAGTGAAAAATTGGTTTGGAATGACATCTTCACAGATTCAAAGACTTTCTGAGCCGGAAGGGGCCTCTACAGCCTCCTAGTCTAACCTATACCTGAAAAGAACCCCGACTATAATACACCTGACAAATAGTTGTCTGGTCTCTGCTTGAAGACCTTCAAGGAGGAGGAATTTGCTACCTCCCAGGATAGACTTTTGTACTTTTGGAATTCTCTGATTGTCAGGAATATATTCCTGGTATCAAGCCTAAATTTGCTTCTTTGCAATTTGTACCTACTATTTTCTGGTTCTGTCCTTTGTGGCCAAACAGAACAAATCAGATATTTGAAGAAAGCCATCATCTCACATCTGAATCTTCTCTTTTGCAGAATAAACATCCATAGATCTTCCAATTGAACCTCATTTGGCATAGACTTAAGGTTTCATCACACTGGTTGTCCTCCTCCAGACATTATCATCTCAGATTGTGGTGCTAAGAACTAAGCACAATACTCTAGACGTGGTTTGCTGAGAGCAGAGTATAGAGATGTTATCAGCTCCTTATTCCTAAAAGCTCTACCTTGGCTTTTTGGCTGTCATATCATGTACTCTTGGTCCTCCAAAAACCCTAGATTTCTTCCGACAACTCTAACCAATGCCAATAGCAGCTTGTGTAGCTGATTTTTTTTTTTAATAACTCAAGTTTAAGGCTTTACATTTATTCCTATTGAATTTGACTTATTTAGATTCAGTCCAAGGCTTTAGCCTCTTAAGAGCATTTTGGATCCTGACTCTTTTCTATTGTGGAGGTCATTTCTCTTCTGGTTGCCATCTATGTCTTTAAGTCATTGATGAAAATGATAAACAGCACAGGCCTATGCACAGATGCCTAGGGCATCTGATCACAGAATTCTAACAAGTTTTATATCGCTGACTGTTGTCCTATCCTATCATTCAAACATCTCTGAAGCCATCAAATTATATTATTGTCTTATCCACAGCTCTCCATTTGAGCCACTAGAACAGCAAGCTACTTTATCAGGGCTTAGCTAAAGTCAAGTTGAGCTATGTATATTCAGAGCATTCTCTTGATCCTACAGTTTATTACACTATTAAGAAAAAAAAAGGAAACAAGGCTAGTCTGGTATGACATTTTTTTTTTTAGGCAACTGGGATTAAGTGACTTGCCCAGGGTTACCTAGCTAGTAAATGTTTGAGACTGGATTTGAACTTGGGTCCTCCTGACTCCAGGGCTGATACTCTATCCACTTTGCCACCTAGCTTCCCCGGTATGATTTATTCTTTTTTTTTTTTTAATTTTTATTTTTTTATATTTTTTTAATTTTTTAAATTTTTTAAATTTTATTTTAGTTTGCATTATTCATTTACACAAGATTTTGAGTTACATATTTTCTCCCCATCTTTTCCCTACCGACCACCCCAAAACAGCCATCCCAGTGTATCCCCTCTCCCCCAGTCTATTCT
>JAQQSV010003049.1:0-11093 GCA_028646515.1 Pseudochirops corinnae | reverse complement strand
CAAAATGTGACATAAATGTCAACTACTACATAGTATTATTATTCATATGAGAAAACAGAATAGAATGTTTTGCTTGCTCTTGGTGAAATAGTTAATTATAGAAGCAATTTGCATCCAAAACACTCTCCCAAACAAGAGAATCTAGAGTGGAAAATGACTAGAATTGGAAATTATCCCAGTCTCTAGACAAAAGATGAACAAAGAGAAAAAAGTCAATTCTTGACACTGCTGCAGTGAGATGATTTTTGTTTTGGTAGTGGGTGTGCTGCAGAAACAGGGAAGAAGAGGGACAAAGCCATAAATCAGGATTGATTGGTTTGGGGAACTGAAGAACGGTTTGCCACTGGCATCAGTACCACTCCCTCACTAGATCCTTCCATTGTATTTCACTGCACAGAGAAGCAAAGTAAATTTCTACTTGGATATGTTTCTTTCCTGCCTTATCCATAACAGGCACTCAAAAGCCATTTCTTTTTGGCAATGGTAAAAATGTATATGGCACAAAGCATGTAGGGGAGTTAAATGGCAGATTCAGAATTTTTGCTGTTTCCAAAAATAAATTTAACAAAGCTAAGAAATACCATTGGTTTAGTGTTACTGAGACATGGTTCAGGTTACATACACCATTTATGTGTTAATAAGATAGAGAAGAAACCTCTCAGGGTTCCAGGTAACTCTTTAAAACTGTAAATTGCAAATCATTTCCCAGTAAGTACAAAAACAAAAGCAAGGATCCTCACTATTATTTGTCAACAATCTAGAAATGCTAGAAATCATAACGAGATGAGAAAGAAATTAAAGGCAAGAAGATAAGTAAAGAGGAGATAAAAATATTCCTCTTCACTAAAGACATGATAATTTATTTAGAAAATCCTAGGAAATCGGCAAAGAAACAATGGAACAATCACAAGTGTGGGATACAAAATTAATCCACAGAAACCAAGAGCTTTCTATAGCATAATGAAAGGAAAATCTGAGAGACAATAATGAAAAAGGAGAGCATATTAAAAATAACTACAAAATGCATAAAATATCCAGGGGTCAGGTCTATATATTAAAGTAGGCAGCTAGGTGTTTCAGTGGATAGAGCTCTGGGCCCAGAGTCGGGAAAACCTGAGTTCAAATCCAGCCTCCAATATTTACTAGTGATATAACCCGGGCAACTCATTTAACCTCTGTTTGCCTTAACCCACTGGAGCAGGAAATGACAAACTACTCCAGTATTTTTGCCCAGAAAACCCCACAAATAGGATGATCCATGGGGTCATGAGAAGTCATGCGTGACTGAATGATAACAATAAATACGCTGAGATACACTCAATATTTGCATAGATACAGGTACAAAATACGACTTAAAGAAATAAATAATTTAAATATCTTAAATATTCCTTTTGAAGTTCTATTTTATTTTATTTTCAGTCCTGAATTCTCTCCCTCCCACTCCCATTTAGAATGCAAGAAAAACAAAACCCATTACAAATATAGTTAAGCAAAACAAATTCTCACGTCAGCCATATCTAAAAAACATGTGCTTCAATCTGCATGAAGGAATACTCACTTCAGCAGTTACGGATGGGTCACATCAATGGAGCATAAATCAAAATACTACCAAAAGTCACTTAGAGATTCTACTTTATGAAATAATAACAAAATTCACTTGCGGAATAATAGGTCTAAAATATCAAGGGAAATTTGGGGAGGGGAAGGTAGGAATAAAGGGAGAATAGGAACTTCCATACGAATTCTAAGTATTACAGAGTTTCTTGTTCTGTTGTTTCCGTTGTGAATGACTCTGTGTGACCCCATTTGAAGTTTTCTTGGCAAAGATACTGGAGTGGTTTGCTATTTCCTTCTCCAGCTCATTTTACAGATGAGGAAACTGAGGCAAATACTTACCTTCTGTAAGTGACAAGGTAGTAAGTATCTGAGGCCAAATTTGAACCCAGGAGATGAGCCTTCCTGACTCTAGACCCAGCACTCTATCCACTGTACCACCTAGCTGCCCCATGTATGTGTATAAATTATAAAGTATATACTATATACAGTTTAGTCTCATCATTAGAGGTTAGCAAATAATGAATATGCTCCCAGGGAAATACAGCACTAGCTTTCTGAGAGTCTCTGGTCACCAACATTTACTTTAGCACTTTTTGGGAGGAGTCTCACATTCAGATGCTTGAATTTCCTCTTCCTTTTGCTGGGTGTACCATATTGTTGATTCACTAATGTTGAACTCACAGCCAACAGCACTGTAACCTATGCCTGAATGAAGCTTATCATATTTTCTCCTTAAGGCCCATCAGAGTCTTCCTGTGGTTAGGGATACTAGACAGAACTTTGGCACTGTGCTTGGGGACCATTTTAAACAGTGAAACCACCAATTAAAAAGCACCAAAATGCACTATTTAGTGCATCAGACCTCAAAAAAAAGACACACATTGGCAGTGTGAGAGCTGAAACAAGAAGGTAGAGCATCTCCTCATTCAACCACTGCTGGGAATGTATGCATCCAATTACTCAAATTTTATGCCTCTTTGCACATCCACAAATGACTGAGAAAGCACTGTGAGTATTGATTTGGGGGTTACAAATAAACTTTAGCCAGTAGATGAATTTGCAAATACAGAGTTTGTAAATAATGAAGATTGACTGTATATAAGAAATATACATATGAATATATAACTTATAAAGTGTATGTAAAATTTTTTTAAAAATAAAGTATATGTAAAATTATAAATCAATCAATCATCAAAACCATTTACTAAAATAAAACGGGAGTCAGTGGAACAGATTACAGAAGAAAGATTCAGAAACAACTGAACACAGTAAACCAGACTTTGCTAAATCTGAAAATATAAATTACCTCTAAAAGAACTCCCTACATTCAGGACGGCCAGGTGGCGCAGTAAATAGAGCACCAGCCCTGGAGTCAGGAGGATCTGAGTTCAAATCCAGTCTCAGACACTTTACACAAAACTAGCCCTGTGACCTTGGGCAAGTCACTTAACCCCAGTTGCCCTACCTTCCCCCCTCCAAAAATAGAACCTCCGCCCCCCCCCCAAAACAAACAAACAAACAAAAGAACTCCCTACATGATAAGAACTGCTATGAAAGCCGGAAAGTGGTCTGGCAGGAATTAGGTTGAGATCAACATTCTATACCAGATTCCATAATAAATTCAAAATAGATATGACCTGAATGCTAAAGATCATACAACATATGTGTATATACATATGTATATGTTTATATGTCTGTACATATGTACATGTATGTATATATACATAACAAACACACATAAATAAATGAACAAATAAATAAACTCTTCTAACTTTATTATAAGGCATGGTTCTCTGGGTGGGATTAGGAGGAAAAATGTAGTGCGAAATATAAGTATTATAAAAACAAAAGCTATCAATAGAACTTATTGTTTAAGCTAAGTTGCAAAACAGGCGTTGATCTGCACTGGTAGAGGGAGTCCTTTACATCTGTGAAGTCACAGGTTTGGTTAAAACAAAACAAAGCAAACCAAACCAGAAGCTAAAGGTGATGAGAACCTGGTAAGCCCCTGACATTTCTGGTGTGGGGCTGTCTCTTTCTTTTTTTCCTTTCCCTTAGTTTTCCCTAAACCAATGAAAGCGTAGGTATAGTTAAAGGGGGAAAAATGGTACTAGAAGAGAATGCAGCCCAACTACACAGCAGACAATAGAACAGTTAGGTGGACTGAGAACTTACTGAAGGACCACACCCAAGAGAAGCCATGACAGAACTCACGTCAACTTAAATGGAGACTCTATGAAGGTTCCCTATGTGAGGTTCAACCCTATGTCTGATAACACTTTGGATGGAGAAATTGATGGCCACCTTGTCAAATACACAGATTTCACAAGGCTAGGATATTGGATATTGGAGAGAGGAACTAAAAAGACCTTGGCAAGCTTGAAAGACAATAGGTCAAATATAATGAAATGAAATTTAATGTTAATAAAATACTACATTTGGATCAAAAAGAAATCAACTGCCTAAGTCAGGATAAAAGAGATTAAAAGGTTTTGGGGGTTAAGCGGACCACAAATAAGATTAATATAGAAACACAATGGACAAACCTCCCCACCACCACCACCACTAAAGTCACTCTGTCGTTCATTTGTTTCAGTTGTGTCTGACTCTTCAAGACCCCATTTGGGTTTTTCTTGAAAGATACCGCGGTGGTTTGCCATTTCCTTCTCCAGCTTGTTTTACAGATGGGGAAACTGAGGCAAAGAGGGTGAAGTGACTTGCTCAGGGTCACACAGTGTCTCAGACTGGATTTGAACTCAGGAAGATGAGTCTTCTGATCAAGATCAATGCTCTGTGCACTATGGCGCCACCTAGCTGCCCCAAAAGTCACCCCAGGCTCTTATCAATAGAATAGCATTCAGAATGAGGGCAGTTATGGTCTAATTGTATTCTGCCCTGATCAGATGGCAGCTGGAATACTGTTTTCATTTTGAGAAGTCACATTTTGGGAAAGACATCACCTAGATTGGAATGCAATCCAGGGAGGTGGCTGAGATGGTGAGAGGGCTGGAGAGCATACCAGGAAAGGCTAACGGAAGTAGGACGCTTCAACTGGAGAAGAAGAAATGACAGAATAACTGTCTTCATATACAGTAAGGGCTAGAATAGAAAAAGACCTCACTTACTGTGTTTGGCCTCATAGAGCAGAAATAAAACAGTGGGTAGAAGCCACAATGAGGTAGAGTGCAGTTCAGTACAAGCAAAAACTTCCCGACAACTGGACCTGCCCAAAAGTCCAATGAGATGTCTCAGGACATGGTGGGCTCCCAATCCACTGGTGATCTTCAAGTGGACTTTTGGACTACCAGGGTTTTAGAGAGTACTTTCCTGTTCAAGGATGGTTCGGACTCACTCTGGAATCACACAAGACCACATGGAGGAAGGACATGCAAAGTTCCAGCACATAGATTTCTAATTTTCAGAAACAAGTGACAGGAAAGTATTCAATTGGTATAGTGGTCATTTTATTCAAGCAATTCACAGCCCAATGCATAAAATTCTAGAAATGGTTCTAAGGAATTATCTAATTGAAATCAGTTCACTACCTCAAAAGGCAGTTCAATACATTGAATTACTAGAAACAGTTTCCTTTTATTGAGCTGAAATGTGATTCCCTGACATTGTTATCTATTGCTTCAATTCTGCCTTCTGAATCTACACAGAACAAATCTTGGATTCCCTATGGTGTCTCCAGACCCCATCTACTCCCTGCCCTCCCAATCCTTTAGTCTTCTCTAAAACACCCCCTATTTCATTTAGTCATTCCCCCTAAGGGGTTTTCAAACTCCTCAACATCCTGGAACTTTCCTTTGGACACATTCTAGTTACTTTTAAAATACAGGTCTCAGGACTCAAGAAAATACTCCAGGATCTGAACAGAGATGAAGGTAGTTAAGTCTGTCCTCCTAGTCATCAGAGCACTGTACTGCTATTAATGAAATCTATGATTATATATAAGGTTCAGAGAAGCATTGTCATAAATGGCATATAATATCTGCCAGTCAAGATGACAAGCTTTTTAAATAAATTTCTCTTTGAACTAGGCATGCTGCTATAGACTCCTAGCTGAAAATGCTCTATATTTAATCTCTCTTTTTTCCACTATAAACTATAAGTAAAAATCAATTTTAAGCCTTTAATTGTGTATTTTCTGGAAGGTCGTCGAAATGGAAAGACATCAATAAGTATTTATTAAGCTTCCACTATATGCCAGGCACCGTAAAGCAACCCAGATACAAAAAAGGGCAAAAGTGGGTCCCTGCTCACAGTCTAATGGGGGAGGCACTAGGAAAACCACCATGCACAAACAATCTAGACAGGATAAACTGGAGAAAATCCAACAGAGGAAAGGCTCTGGAATTGAGGGCAATTGGGATAGTTTCTTGCAAAAAGCAGAGTTTTCACTGGGACTTGAAAGAAGCCAGAAAGTACAAATGAAGAGGAGGAGGAATCCAGGCATGGAGAACAGCTAGGGAAAATGCCCAGAGTCTGGAGATGGAGAGTTTTGTTTGAGTAACAGCAAGGAGGCCAGTATCACTGGGACTCAGAGGACACTGAAGAAGGGGCCAGGTTGTGAAAGGCTTTGAATGCCAATTGGAGGATTTTCTATTTTAACCTGGAGGTAATGAAGAGCCATGAGGATAACTGAATAAGGGGATGATCAGATCTGCACTTTAGGAAGATGCCTTTGAGAGTTGAGTGGAAAATAGACTGGAATAGGGGGAGAATTGCGGTAGGGAGGCCTAGTCGATCTATTCCAGGCTTTTGCAATAGTCAAGGCATGAGGGGATGAGAGCCTGCACCAGGGTAGTGGCAGTGCCAGAGGAAGAAAAGGGGAGGATAGAACAGACGCACAAAAATAAAATCAACAGGACCTGACAACAGATTGGAGATAGAGTGAGGAGCTAAGGAAGACACTAAGGTCACTAGCCTGTAGTGATGGGAAGATTATGGTGCCCCAGGCAGTAACAGGGGGTCCCAGTTTATAAGAAATAATCATGGCAGTGATTTTTGTTGTAGCAAAGAACTGGAAATGAAACAGGAGTCCATCAACTGGGGAGTGGCTAAACACATTCTATGTAAAAATGTGACTGAATATGACAATGCAGTGAGAAATGATAAATATGGGGGCAGCTGGGTGGCACAGTGAATAGAGTACCGGCCCTGGAGTCAGGAGGACCTGAGTTCAAATCTGGCCTCAGGCACTTAACACTTACTAGCGGTGTGACCTTGGGCAAGTCATTTAATATCCCAATTGCCCTGCCTTCCCCCATCCAAAAAGAAATGATGAATATAAAGAATTCAGAGAAGCAAAAGATGACATATGAAATGTCACAGAGTCAAATAAGGAAAACCAGAAAAACAAGATACACAATGTCAATGGAAAGAACAAAAAAGAAACAAAAAAAAAGAACCTGAAAACTGTGTCATTATAATGATCAGGTGAGGACCTTAGGAAAATAGGACAAAATTCTCCTCCTTCTCTTTTGCAGGGGGAGAGGACAATGGGCAGCGAATATCGCATATACTGTTAAGCAAAGCTGATCTTTTGCTCGGTTTTGCTGAACTGCTTCCTCTCTTCCCCGTTTTTCTTTGAAATCTATTTAGAGGGAACGGGGAGGAGAGAGAGAATCTAGAATTGAAAATATAGTAAAACTGAATGAAAAGAAAAGAAAATCTGTGTTCTAAGGGATGGTTCATTGGATGGGGAAGAGGAAGGATTATTTGGAAATAAGATGACAAAAAACCAAGATACCAAAAAATAAGATTTAAAAGTTTTTTTTAAAACACATTAAAAAGTCAAAGTCAAATGACTGAGCTTATATTTCAAGGTATAATTTATTGTACCTCCATAATATCCATGACCAACTAGCATAGATTCTCAAACTTTAGTCGGGATGATTTGTACACTCAACCTTTTCTGTTACTTAGAGAAAAACTGGAGTATGTGAAGTTAATTGTTAAGAAAATCTCAAGTTTTCTATGGAAAGTATTTTCTTTAATTCTAATCTCCTGCTTTAAATATCTGGTTGAAGCATTTTCCCCAACAACAACAAAAAAAGTGACATTCGCAGTGTTTCCATGTGGTTTTGACCTAGAATGCAATGCACGATTGAAGATACATTTATCTATCTGCAGACCCCATAGTCATAGGTAAAGCGTCAACCAAACTGTAATAAGCCAATATGAGTTTTATGTGTGCTACAGAGTTTCCCATCAGAGAAGACTTTGCTTCTGGTTTCTGACTTCTAGGTAACTAAGAAAGAAGGGGGTGGGCTAAGGGAAAAGCCAAGAAAAAGCACTGTAAAACTTATTGCTGTCTATTGGACCCAATCCAGAAAATCATAAGCAGAATGTAAAATAATTCTTTGTCATTTTCACTCATTCACTGAAACTTACTAAGCCTGCACCAAGCACTATATTACCTATATTTCAAATGTACTCTCTAATTAAGTGCCTATTTATTGAACCTAAGGGAACAATAATCTCTGTCTTGGTTTACCATTAAAGAAAGGTTCACTGCCCTGTGTTTTCCTCATTATCTGCTTTCTTGGGACTATATTAACAATTTGAGATGAAGGTCTCTCCTTTTCCAATACCACTACTGTCTCAGAACACTTCGATGGGAGTGTGTTCTTATCGTTTGTTATGACTTATACCTAGCACCATTTTATCTAAGAGAGTTTCTAAGCCCAAAATTAAGTAGTTCTGTGTCCTGAAACAAAAATCACAAATTTTCTGGAACAGGAGAAGCAAAGAGTTCTAACACTCAGCATGGGAATAATAGGATGAAAGGGAAGACGGTATTTTAGGCAGATTAATCTGACAAAAATATATAGGACCTACTGGTGATAAGGAAAACCAGTCAGGATTACTCTGTATGTTTTTTGTTACAAATGTAAATTCTATGCACTTGTCTCTTTCGGCATCCTTTGTATAAGTTCCTAAAAATACTAGATGGCCAGTAAGTGCTATTGGAACTTGAACAAAGAATGGTATGTTTGTTTTGATGATTGCACTGGTAGAAAGGATTTCCAATAAGGAAATGACCTCTACCAGTGCAGATGAGCACCTGCTCTAAAGTAATCTTAGAGAATTACTCGAGGCACTGAGGGGTTAAGAGATTGCCCAGAGTCACAGAATCAATACCTCTCATAGGCAGGATCTGACCCTACTGTGCCAGGGCTGCCTTCTACTAAGTGCATGAGTTAATAAAAGTTTGCAATTGGTTCACTTAAAAGTAAGTATCAGTGCACAGTTTTTCCTTTTTCTTTCTTTTCCTTCAAGCAATGTGTTCAAAACCCAAATTACCATTTAGAAGTATTGTACTAGAAGTACTTCCCTCAGAAGGCAGTGCTGAATTTGGAGACAGAAGACATGGGCCCAGCCTCCGGCTGTCACTCACTTCTGACCATGTCTGACTCTGTATAAATCTCTTAGGAACTCATCTAAAAAAAATAGGGGGTTGGACTAGGTGATTCAGAAGATCCCTTCTACTTCTAAGTCAGAGGTTTTATGTCCTGGACCCTTTGGCCAGCTGATGAGGCCTACGGACCCCTTCTCAGAATTATGTATTTAGATGCACAAAATAAAAACACATTTGGATTACAAGGTTAAGCTCTTCCCAATCTAATTCCAGATGACATTTCCTGACTTATTTCACATTATTTCTCCCTCACTCTACATGCCAACCAAATGAAATTATTTGTTGTTAACTAACTGAGCATATCATCTTTGCAAAGACACAGGTCACATTCCCTCTTAGAATTCACAGCTTCCTTCAGGGCTCGACTAATAAAACAAGTCTTGTAATACTTTCACGATCCCTCTACTTGTAAGGGATCTCTTTTCTTAAAAAAAAAATCTTCTGTTTGTTTATCCATTTATTTATTCATTCACATTACTTATTCATGTGTTTGTTTATTGCTTTATATATATATGCTTGGTCCTGCCAAAAGAAGATAAGCTCTATAAGAAAGGTTTGGGGTTTTTTTTGATCATAAGATCACAGATTTAGAGCTGGAAGAGGCCTTAGAGATTACCTAGCCCAACCCCCTTGTCTTACAGATATGATCACCCAGTTCAGAAAAGTTTAAATACTTATTTGTCCAAGGTCACTCAGGTAATAAGGAAAAGAGGTAGGATTTGAACTCAAGTACTCTGACTCTTTCCACTGTACAATGGTATCTCTCCATTTTGTCCTTGTATTCTCAACCCTAGTACAATATTTTACATAACAGTCACTTAATAAAAGTTGGTTGGATTATTAGAAATGTCTCCCTTTACCAGCAAACCAGGGAACACTTTCTTTCCCACTTTTCCCCTTTCTTCCTGGCTTCAGTACAAAGGCTGTTGGTGGCAGCTACTGTGTTCTCTCAAAGCCTTCTGATTAACTCTTAAAAGATAAAGCCACAGCCTATGTTGTTTTCCCTCACTCTAAAAACTACACATTAAATATCGACTTCAAATCTCAACAAGCCTCCCTACACCTGTCAGGCTGCCAAAGCCACTTCATCCAGCCCTGTCAGCCAGCAACCTGTAGGGTGAGAACGTGGAGTGGGCAAAGACAGCCGGATGGGAGGCTGGGCAGAGTGGAGAGGGCAAACATGCTCCTGTGTGTGCTTAGGCACACATACACGTACACACACACACACACACACACACATGCAGAAGCAACTTCCTGCCCATGCATGCAGGCGTCGAAAAGAAAATCCACACAAGATATACATATATATCAATCAGTTGGGGGACAAGAAAAGAGGCTGAAGGGGAATTTCTTGCCTGGAGTCAAAACAGACTTGCTCTCTGGGAGATTTTAAATATTACCCATAGCTACCCTAGGTTTTCAAAGGCTCTCTTGGCAAAGCACAAGCACCGACAAGCCTCGCTGAGCTGGAAAGACTTTGAGTCTGGGCCAACACGTACAGTGTGCTCATTGTCTGAGCAGCGGGCTCACGAAGCCCGAGGAGACTCAGGACCGTGCTTTGGTCATTAGCCGATGGATTCCCAAGCTCTCAAAGGCCACCTGCCCTGTGACTGGAGCATCACCCTCTGCGCCGAGGAGAGGATGCTCCAGCCTCAGATTACAGATGCTGTGCACCCCGGAGGAGACCCCCAAACTCTCACCATCTCTAGATCCATGACCCCATGACTACGTTACTTTTTATTATTCATACGCCACTACGTACTTTTACTGAATATCTTCACTATTTACATTATTATATAATTATTAATATAGAATTTATTCAATGCATGTTATTATTTACGCACGATTAAACATTTGTATACTTGTTGTTGTTCAGTTGTTTCAGTCGTGTCTGACTCTGTGTGACTCCATTTGGGGTTTTCTTGGTGGAGATACCAGAGTAGTTTGCCATTTCCTTCTCCAGCTCATTTTACAGATGAGGAACTGGAGCAGACAGGGTTAAGTGACTTGCCCAGGGTCACACTGCTAGTTTCTGAGGCTGGATATGAATTCAGAAAGAGGAGCTTTCCTGCCTCCAGGCTTGGCACTCTATCCACTGTGTCACCAGCAG
>JAQQSV010003048.1:0-18407 GCA_028646515.1 Pseudochirops corinnae | reverse complement strand
TTGGAGGCTTTTGATGCAGGAGTTGTGACTTTGTGGTCTTCTTCTGGTCCTATGTTTTGATCCTCTTTGTCCCCCAAACAAGATTCTATGGTCTGATTTCTCTTCCTCTGTTTGCTCATCTTGCCAGTCACTTACTTGACTTTTGAGCTCTTTGTCATGGTAGAACTCTGCTTCCAGAGTGGAGAGTGTTGTGTCCCAAATTTCTGGGGTTTTGTGCAGTTGTTGCTAGAGCTTCTTCTAGGCACCTGTCTCAGAACTGTAAGAAGGACACCCAGAGCTGCCACAAGCTCTGCCATGCTAGCACTCCTCGCCCCAGGACAGCCACCCAAGACCGAGATGGAGATCTAAGCATGGTAGAGCAAGAGAATCCTGCTTCAGCACCAGCAAAGATATTCCTGCAATTGTCCTCCTATCAGCTGTTTGGTCCCCCCACTATCTGTGGGCCTGGAGCTCTGGAAGCGATGGCTCAGGTGCTGCAGCCTCTGTGGCCTCTGCTGCCTGGGGGTAGGGTCTTGACAGTGCTCTACTCTTGCCCAGGTCCAACAGAGTTTCCCGCCCTGACCTTTTACTTTCTTTGGCATTTATGGGTTGAGAAGTCTGGAATCCACTGCAGCTGCCAGTGACTCAGCCCCTTGAAATCTGCTCCCGCTGGTCGTGCCAGCTTGGCCCATGTGGTGCTGTACTCTGATCCCAACCTGGTGCGCTAGACCCTTCCTGTTGGCCTGCCAGCCTGCCTTCAGTAGGAGATTTGTTTCAGTCTGTCATCTTGTGGGTTCTATAGCTCTAAAATTTGTTTGGAGTCATTTTTCTTAAGTGCTGGAGGTAATTGGGGAGGAGCTCAGGTAAGTTCCTGCTTTTATTCTACCATCTTGACTCCAACCCCTCCTCCCACTGAATGTATTTTCTGCTTAGGGGTATGTGTAGGCCATTTAGATAACTTCTTAATGGCCATGGGTGAACTGAACTTTTGGCCTTGGGTAGCTGTTTTTCATTTGTGTGCACTAGGCAGATGAACTCAAAGCTCATGATTGGATTTATGCATAGAGAAATCTATACAATTCATCTTCTGCTGAGCAGAGCCTCTTCCTTGTACATAAGGGAAAAATGGCATCTTGTAGGAAGGCACTTCGGTCTCTCACAGCATTTAATTTTTTCTTCTCCTTTTAACAGCTGATTTCACTAAAGAAATTGCTTTCTTTTGAGTGGAATCTCAGTCTTTGTGCTGTAGTGCTGTATGGATACAGGCTGATCTTGGTGTTCAGTGATCACACTAAGTGCTTTTCTCCGTGCTGGCCTTCATCAGGGTGCTTGTAAGTGGGAACACAGAGTAGCAATGCCTGGGCTCTTCAGTGGGGCTCAGAATGTGCTCTGGATGGAAATCTTAACCTTCATGTTGTGAGGTAGAGGGAGGCATTTTTAAAATTGTGTAGAACCTTTCAGTTTATCACCTCCTGTTTGAGATGCTTGTGAATTGTAAGGAGAGAATTCCTCCTTGGAGCTGAAATGTTTTGTGCTTTCAATGCATTCAAAGACAGATTGTTCTGGAAAATTTGAACCCAGTCAGGTCAGATGTTTCTGAGTTATGGGAGAGTGTCTAAAATAAACTTTTTTCCAGCCAAAAATACCAAAAATGGCTGGCTAGAAGTGCTTTTGGATGGCGTGTCTGAGTCCACACCATAAGCCAAAAGGCTCACAAAAAAGAGGTTGAAACAAACCTGAGACATGATTGACTGTGTCTGTGTGGAAACTATACGGAATTCTGATTCCTCAAATTCCCTCATGAAATGAAGGCTAGTGGGGGGAACCATGTATTGGTTGCAGTAGGACCCAGGAGACTTGCTCTGAAACATCCTCATGCCCTTGGCCCGTGGTGTCAATAAGCCAGGCACCAGGGGATGATGCAGGAAATAAGAAAAAAAGGAATACCAACTTCATTTGGTCTCTTTTGATAGTTACCTGCACAGGTTTGTTATTGAAAACAAATTCTTTCAGTTTTATTTTATCAATCAATGTTTATTGTCAACTCTTTTTTTTTACTTTATTTTTTTGTATTTATTTAGTATTTAATTTTTTCCCAGTTACATTTAAAAACAGTTTAGTAACATTTGTTCTTAAACTTTTAGTTCCAAATTCTCTTCCTTTCTCCCTCCTTCCTCCCCATCGCCCTCCAGTCATTGAGAAGGCAAGCAATTCCATATAGGTTATATATGTGTTGTAGTCATACAAAACATATCTATAATAGTCGTGTTGTGAAAGAAAACATATACAAGCCCCCCCTCCCCCTCCAAAAAAAAAAAAAGTGAAAAAACAAACCAACCAAAAGTTGCTTCAGTTTGTATTCAGACCTCCTCAGTTGTTTCTCTGGGGATAGATAGCATTTTTCATCCTAAATCCTTCAGAGTTGTTATGGAGTGGTATTGTCAACTCTTGAAGGCAGACTTTTGACTTTGAGATGTTATTCCATTGGAGTTCCATTGATTGTGGTGTGGTGATGGAAGATGCTGAATTCCAAGGCCGAGGACCTGAATTTGAATCCTGGTTCTGTCTTTTCAATCTTCATTCTCCTTGTGTTCTGTGCAGCTTCTCACACTCTTGATCACTCTCTCCTCCTTGATATTCTTATCTCTCTGTGTTTTTGGGTCAGTGCTCTCTGCTGGTTCTCTGACTGCTCCTTTTCTGTGTTCTTTGCTGGATCCTCCTTGAGACCATGCCCTACAACTGTAGGTGGGACCTGGCTCTGTCCTGGGTCTTCTTTTCTTCTTCCTCTGTACTGCTTCATTTGGTGATTTCATTAGCTCTCATCGATCAAGTTACCATCTATACCGGTGATTCTCAGATCTCCCTATTCTGCCTGAACCTCTTTGCCAGCCTCCAATCTTGCATCTCTGGCTGCCTTTCATATGTGGCAAATTGGATGTCTGCTAGACCTCTTAAACTCAATGTGTCCAAAACAGAACTCATTATCTTTCTCCCTAAGCTCCCCTGCCCTGCCCCTCACCTGCCCTGTTACTAGAGGGGGCAATGCCATCCTCTCAATCTCTCAGGCTCACAGCCTTGGAGTCCTTCCTGATTCCACACTGTCTCTCGAAGGCCATATCCAGTCTGTTGCCAAGGCCTGTTTATTTCACCTTTGTACCATCTCTCCACTGTGACCACCCTGGTGTCCGCCCTCCTCACCTCATGCCTGGACTGTTGCAGTAGCTGCTGGGGGTGTGCCTGCCTCAGAACTCTAATCTGTCCTGCATTCAGCCACCACCAAAGTGATTTTCCTAAAATGCTGTCTGACCATGTCACCCCCCCCCCCACCTTCCCACCCCCATTCCCCAGTTAAGCTTCAGTGCTCCCTTTGCCTCCAAGAGCAAATACAAAATGCTTTGTTTGACATTCAAAGCCATTAGTCACCTGCCCTCCTCTACCTTTCTTACATTTCACTCCCCTCTGTATACTCTCAAATCTAATAACATCAACCTTCTGGCTGAATGAAATATCTCTGGGCTCTGGGCATTTTCCCTGGCCGTCCTCCATGCCTAGAATGCTCTCCCTCCTCAGTACTGACTACTGACCTCCTTGACTTCCTTCAAGTTCCATTTAAAATTCCACCTCCTATAGGAAGCCTTCCTGACCCCTCTTAATTCCAGTACCTTCCTTTTGTTAATTATTTCCTATTATATATTTGTTTGCCTGTCAGCTACCTTAACCTTTCTAGCCCTTAGTTTTCTCTTCTATAAAATGAGAGTATAATTTATACTGACTACCTTCTAGGATGAGGATGAACAAATGGGTGTAATATATATCATAAATTCTATAAATGTCAATTATGAATGATTAAACTAAAGGCAGTAATTTTTATTTTCTATTCATTCTCTTGTTACCATAAAATTCTATAAATTTGTCTTTCGGTTCTAAAGAGCTCAGGATACTTTTAGTGACAGAAGTTGTGTGAAAGAAGTCTTAGTCCTTTTTTGTGGCCCTCAGATTGCCTTTGCACATAGTGTGCACTCTGTAAAGGTTTTAGTTACTGTTACCTGACATCCTAACGAAGTAGGCAAATGTGAGTATTCTGGGTGGGAATAGGAGCTTCACTTTACAGACGGAATCAAGTAAGAGAGATGAATTAGAATGCAGTTAGCTCTATGCCTCTTAGAGAAAGAAATATCCTTTTGCATGTGGGTCACATGAACCCTTGACGTTTCCCTCCTCTGCTATTTAAATGGAGTGGATGTGAGGTCCTGGAAAGTAGGGATTCTTTTTTTGTATTCGTATCCCCAACATCTATCACAGTGCCTTGCACATAGTAGGCACTCAGGTGCTTTTTAATTGATTGTAATGCATCTATTGCATCTGCTATTCTAAATAAGCTTTGTGCTGTCTGTTCATCTTTGAAAATAGAATGGAGTGAGGGGGAAGAAGGACCCTTACATTTGTAGGAAATGGACCTTCACATTCCATCTTTCTCAGAAGGAGAATTGAGTGGGGTCATGTTACATTGTCCTGTGGTGCCTATTTGGAAACAAGTACAGAGAAGGGAGGTCCGAGAGAAATTGAAAGTAAGGCAGTAGAAGAGGGTGTTGAGGGAGTGACAAAGGGGGAAGGATGGAGACAGACAGACACATACCCCCACGAGGAGGAGATCTGCCGAAGTGTGAAAGAGAAGATGTCTTTCTAGGGGCCATTGGTCTTGCTCTTGTTTGTTAAAAAAGGAAATTTAGTGTTCTGCAAAAACTGTGAATCACCCGCAAATGAAGAAATGCAAAAACTCAGATTGGCAGTCTGACTCATGCCGAGCACACATGTGTAACATTTATGGTTAAGTGCTGGGAGCTCCGTGGACAAAAGTGCTTTGACTTTCAGGTGGGGGGATTGATTGTCCTGTGAGGCTTAGCATCCTAGAGCCCTCATTTGGGCATTTCCTGCTTTGGGATTTTGAGATGTGTAAAATGACCATTGCATCCATGTCTCCTATCAAAACAACCCCAGAATCTCTCAGTGAGGCTTTTTTTTTTTCACATAAAATCTGGCTGCTGGAAATCTGCCCTCTGGGTGTGGAATGGGAAGCTAAGGCACCCTGTCCCTGTCTCCCTCTGGGCCACTGGCTTGCAAGTTTGTAGATGTTTGATAGCTGCCACTAAACTGTGTGCACACCGTTCTCTGAGATGCTCAAACCAAAGGGCTCCAAGTGTGACGGCGACGTAAGGCATCAAATTGGTGGGGGGTGTGCAGCTTTTCTTAGTGGACTTCACCATAGGTTTTAGACGATGCTTGTACTGCCCTCACTTTCCCTGAGGCAACTTTTTATGTTCCTCCTGTGACCTGACTGTTGGGTCGTTTGCCTTTGAGTTGTAAACTCTGACCTCACACCGAATGTGGTCCCATTTCCAGCCACCCCCCTCCATCCTCTCTCCATGGGGGTCTCCCAGGCTAGGTCTGAAGCTCTCTCATCTGCTGTTGTGCCTGGTGCCCTGGAAGACAGAGATGAGACTTATTAAAATCATTGCTGGTTACCATGGTAGTGGCTGTCACTGTGGGCTAATAGGGAAGGCAATTCTTGCGGGGTATCAGGGGCGTATAGTGAAGAGGGGGGAGGAAGGGCAGGTGGCTGCTGTTGATTAGCTGGGTGACTGTGGTAGGGGCTGGACGGGAGAGACCAGGATGTGCTCTTCTGCTAAGCTTTGGCCAAGAGCTTTCTGTTTTCCTTTTTTCCTCCTCACCTTCCCGCCTCCCCCAAGTATAGCACTTTGCACAAGGTAGGAGCCCTGTAAATGATTGTAGAATCCAATTCTTCCCTTCTTCTCCTCTTTTATCTTAGAGTCTGTTTTTTCCATGTGAACATTAGACCTGTGAACATTTCTGTTAATATTAAGTAAAAAAAATAGTTGAATGCCTATTCTGTTTAGACCATGGTTATGATTTTGAGTTCTTGGAACCAAAGCCTGGGGCTGGGATGGCTTCAGCAGTGACCCAGCCCTGGCCTGGGAGGGTAGCCTAGGCAACTGGCCTCTGAAGATCTTCCAGACTCTGCAGGAGAATGGCCACCAGGAGGGGCTTCTGTGGTCTCAAGCAGTATATGAAACCATGTTTTGGGGTGAGGAGGGGGGTGTTTATGTTCTTCAGTAGAGGAGAGAGAGGGCTTGAACAGAAAATCTGGGATTCTGCAAGCATTGAAGAAATACTTCGGTGTAAGGTGTAAGGTGGGTTGGCTAATACAAAGAAGTGTCTATAAGGAAACTTAAGACTTGGTTGTGCAGATGAGACATAAATATAGTGAACAATTAAATAAAAAGATTTAAATCATTTAAATATTTTAAATTATCAGTCCAAGATAATAGAGAAGATCTTGTGGTAGCTCATCCTCCAAATGCTTATTTCTGGTTGCCTTTTATGGATTTTTGGTATCTGGTTCGTCTAGGGCTGCTCTGGAAATGATTTCTGTGAATACCTAGGTATTGTGCATAATAGTAGTAGCTACAGTCGTAGTATTAACAATAGTCTTATATAACACTTATATAGTGTTTGTAGAGTATCTTGCATCTGTGATCTTAATTACTACTTACAACAATCCTGCAGAGGAGGTGCTATTAGTATCCTCATTTTACAGATTGCTGAGTGGTTCACCCAGGGTCACATTTGAACTTGGGTCTTTCTGACTCTACATCCAGCACTCTGTCCACGGTGTAGTCTAGCTGCTTGATGGGTAATCAACAAACAATTTTGTGGAGTGGAAAGGCTAATCATGGGAAAATTGAAATTCGAAAGTTGGTCTTTGTGGAGATAGATTTGGAGTCCAGTAATCTTAATTTAAATCCCAGTTCTGTAATTTATATGTTTGTGTGACTTCAGGCAGAGTCCTCTCTGAACTTCCATTTTCTGATCAGTAAAATGTGGGGACGGTTGAAGTTCAAGTAGATGCTTTCTAAAAGTACTTTGAGTTTAAAATCTTATAAATCTATGAAAGTGATTTAAACAAATATGTTCATATTCTGTTGCAGCCTGTGGGATGTCCAGAGTTGTTAGTGATGGGGCTGCATGATGCCAGGAGAGCTGATGTAGCTTTTAGTTTGCTTCAGACCTTCTCCTGACCTTTGCTGGTAAAGACACTAGTTCTCCTTTCCTCATTAAAGCTTCCCCCATTAGTTGAATACTGTACGATGCTTTTATGCTTTTGAATACCTGGAGTGACCAGGAAGAAACCAGACTGACCGAGGACCTAACAAAGAATGAATGTCATCTGAGCTCTAAAGCAGAGAGGCAATGTGAATCCATATTGGTCCTAGCTAGAAGACCAACTACTTATTAGATAAGCAGAGCCTATTACATCAAAATCATTATGACCCAGAAGTTACTAAAATCCCTTTTCTTCATTAGTGTGATGCTGGTTCATTGATCTCACACCTCCTTCAGGCTAGATCTTAATTTATTGGGATACACACACACACACACATATACACATATGTATATAGTAATAGAGTAGTTTTGTGGGGGCTACTTGGAAGGGGATAGGTTTCCTAAGGGAAGTGGCATTTGAGTTTAGCTTTTAAGGAAGCTTGGGGATGGGATTTATGAACTGGAAGTAAGGATGTGGGAACATTCTAGGTGTGGGAGACAACTTGGCCAAAGGCATGGAAGTGGGAGATGGAAGGTTGTATGTACAACAGCAAGCAGGCCAATTTTCATCTCCTTTAAAGGTATTTTGTCACTGTAGCAACTTTGTAACTATTTGCAGCTCCACTTGGAACACATCTGCTCAGTTTTGGGGGTCCTAGTTAATTATGGACAGTAATTATGGACAGTGCGAGTGATAACTCTTTGGGATCTTTAGTTTTTATGTAGTGATTTCACTTTGTTCTGTTGAGAAATTTTGTCTTTGATGTAGAGCAAGAGAAGAGACTTCCTGACAAAGGGAGATTAAAAACCAGTTTTCCAAATGAGACAAAAATGGGATCTTGTGTAATGAAACATGAATTCATCATCTTTTTCCTCTTTCCCAGTTTCAATTGATCTCATAACAGCTGTTTCCAGCTGCCTTTTGGCATCTACCCAGCTCCCAAGAAATGGTTGTAGTGACTCACATGCCTGGCTAGCTTGGGGAAGGCAGCAAAAGGAAAAGGACATATTTGATTGCACAGGAGTGGGTTTCCTTAGGATCATTATTTTGCTAAAATAGTTTTGGCCTTGTTTTAGTTAATCCTTTATTTGAGAAGTGATTCTAGAGAAAAGTAGCATTGCTGGGGGATGGGATAAGATGGGTAGGATAAGGTCAGTAGGTAAGGAGAGAGGCAGGAGAGAGATGGAGTTTTGTGGTAATTAGAGAAAGTGTTTCCTTTACTAAGCTAAATGCATTAAACTCTGCCAGGTTCCACTTCCCCTTAATCCCTCTCTATGCTCTTACCTCCTTCCCTTTCCAGTAGATGAAGTGCTATTTGCTGTTTTCCAAGCTATTGGACAGGTGGAGGTATGAAAGCTTCTAGTAAGGACAGCTGCTACATTGTTCTTTCCATCCACTTTTGTTTCCTCACATTGATGAAATTTTGTGGGCAGAGTGAACTTTTCAGTCTGACAGGCCTTGGTTACCTTTTTCTGACTGGAATGGGAATGGGAAATCAGATTTAAACATGCATTTGAATGAACTTTGTATACCATAAAGAGAATACTAGGCGTCTCATAAGATGCCTTTTGGAATTTGGGAAAGTCTTCACTTTTACTTCCTTGGTGTCTAGACCCTGAAGGTGCCAGGGACCACTCTTTCCTGGCCGTCACTTTCTTTCCACTATGCATCCAACCATGACCCATTTTCTGTTCTCATAGCTTAAGAGCTAGCCCACCTGTATGCCACTGATGGTGGTGATGGGGTAGGTGGGGTGGGGGTGTCTGGTGTTCAGCCAAAGCCTTTCAGCTTGATCTATGTCAGGGATGGGGAACCCGTGACCTTGAGGCCACATGTGGCTCCTCAGGTGCAGCCCTTTGAATCCAGATTTCCCAGAACAAATCCCCTTCATAAAAGAATTTGTTCCATAAAAATTGGACTCAGTCAAAAGGCTGCACCTGAGGACCTAGGCCACATGTGTTCACAAGGCTGCAGGTTCCCCAGCCCTGATCTAGATATTGAGTGGCTCCCCTATGCTATAGTGAACATTCTTGTTCTTTCCTTGAGTGCTTTAACTCCTGCCCAGAAATGAGAATGACCCATTTGGCTAATATAAACATAGCTTAAATAAGATATAAGAGGTTTCTGCTCTGTCTTTGTGAAAGGGTTCAGGCACCAGCTTCGGCATAGATTTTTATGTGTATTCTGGGCCTTCGCTGAACTACTCTGTAGCATAATGGAGAGAAGTTAGAAGACTTTGGTTTAAGAGACACATTTACTAGCTGGGTAATTGTGAACAGATTACTTAAACCCTTTGAACTTCTTTTTTCCTCCTCTATATGTTGTATCCTTATGATAAGGAAGTGGTATGGTACAATATAACAAATGCTGACTTTGGATCAGAGGCTCTTAGTTCAGGTCCCACCTTTTATGCTTACTATTGGTGTGGCCTTAGGCAAGTCTCTTACCTTTCTTGGGCCTCAGTTTCCTCATCTATAGGAGTAAGGAGATTGGGCTAGTTGATTTCTGAAGTTCTTTCCAGCTCTGGGATCATGTAAAGCACAACATAAACTTAAATTGGTGTTACTGAATGTCACTAGTGAAGTGAAGACAAGGATTGGATACTATAGGATAGCATTAGTAATAGTACAAGTAATTGAAATTTGTAAAACATTTTGAAGTTAGCAAAATAATTTACATACATTAATTTATTTGAGTTTCATTACCTTCTCTTCTTTTTACAGATGATAGGCTACGTGATATGAGTTCCTCCTCTAGATGGAGGCTATGTCCCTCAGATGAGATCTCTTGAAGGAATAGAATGTCCTACATTTTACAATAAATGTTCAAGGTACTTTAGAACCGTGCTTTAACCCTCACAGTGCCGTCCACTGAGGAGATCCATAAATATTTGTGGGTTGATTTTGTGTTGTGATGTAAAGGGAGCATTAATGGGATGGGCCTTGGATCCTGACTCTGCTGCTACCTTGTTCTGTGCCCTGGACATGTCTTTCTTTTTCCTCATCTTTTGCAAAGGAGTTAGACCAGAATGTTAACCCTGAGTGAGGTTATTCCCACTTCTGATATGCCAGGAGTCTCTAAAGTTAGGGTCCCAGTATATACACTGAAGACATGTATTGATGTCGTTGTCTCTTTTTAGAATCACAGTTTTAAAGCTGGCAAGGGTTCTTGAGAGGCAGCTTGGCATAGTGGATGGATAGGCATCGTTAGGACTGGAACCTCAGGGTTCGAGCATAGGCTTCTGAGGCCTCAGGGAATGCTGGGCAAGGTAGCAAGGCACTACATTTCTGTATTCTCACAAAAAGTCACTAAGACTGGAAGTTCCAAGATGGCTGCTGATTTGCCTTAGTACAGAGAACTGCTTCACTGGAAATTTCCTACACCGGTTAAATCATAGGTCTAGACCAGACGAAACAGGGGACCCTTCTCTAGGTTTGTCACATGGTCCCAGGGTTTGGACTGAGTGCTTGTCAGGATGTTTAGTGCTCTTCTTGAGAGAAACATTTCAAGTAGTTGAATTTATAGTCCAAAGTGTCCTTTTGAGCACATGATCTTCTTTCCTTCTTTTTGAGAACAAAGGGATGGTCGACGTTCATAAAGGATTCCAGGGAAGGCTTAGGTCTATTCTTAGCAGTTATTACTTATATTTCAGTCTTTGCAAAGTGATCAGCTGCAGTTGTATTGGAGTATCTCTTTTTGGAGTATCTCTTTCATGAATCTTCTTGACTTGAAAGCAGAAGAAAACTGTGTCTTCCTTCTGAGGCTTATGTGAACTTGCCTTGGTCGCAGCTCCATTGTAGGACATGAGGGCAAAAATAGAGGGTTGTGGCCATACCCATTAGGATTTTGGGTTTGAGTTGCTGCTGTAGTACTATATCCATTCATGATAAACTGGTTGTTAAGCGTAAGAAGGAGCTATTTGTTGTATAATTAGTTGTCTTTGAATTTTCATGACATTCTTTTATCACTCATAGGAATGGAATCATTGCCTGTTTATTGGCTTGAATTCCTTAAAATCATTGTTATTGATTCTTCTGATGAGTTTGGGAAATGAATTTATTTGGTAATGCTTTTGAACTTGTGAACTCTTTCTGTAGTGTGGGGAAATTGGGAAGGCAATTATGGGTGGGTAATTAATGAACTAAATATACAATTGTCAGCATAAATGTTTATTATAGAGAGAATTATTCATTGTCTATTCATTTCAGCAGTTCAGCAAATCTTTACTCATGTTGCCATTTCTCTTCTCTCTTTCAAGGTTTTTTTCTGGGCAAAATGGTATGCCTTCTGACTCCTGTTCTTGACTTGATCTTTTTGCCTTTGCTCATGGTGGCCTATATCCATGAAATAGATTCCTTGCCCTCATTTTCTGCCTGCTGAATTTCATCCCATTTTCCAAGGTCCAGTTCAGAGGTTACCTCTTCTATGAAGCTGTTCCTGATGACTTTAGGAGAAATTGTCTCTCTTCCTCCTCAAATTTCTCAAAGCATGATGCTTGGCTTTTTTTAAAAAATCAGATTCTTTTGTATCTACAGGGTCTAGCATGGTAAATTTTACAACTTAACAAAACATTTGTTGAATCTAATAAATTTATGATTTAAATTCTGAACTTAAACATCAAATAAAGTGAGCATCTCCGTACATATATACGTACATATATATATGTAAAGAATAAAAAGGTGATGGCACATGAATCTGCAAATTTTTAATGTACATCTTGTTAGTAAAATATCCTGCTTATCTGTGATTTTTTCTGATCTTCTCTTTTCTATATATTTTTTAAAAAATGCTTCATTGACCTGCTTTTCTTGCTTTTATTTTTCTTTCTTTTTATTGACTGCTTTACTCTCTTCAAGAAAAGAAAAAAATACCCTTAAGAAATTTGCATAGTCAAGCAAAACAAAGTCCTACATTTACTGTGGGATTGAAGCTAATTTATCAAGGTCTTGCTATGTGTCACACACAGTATTAGATGCAAGGCGTGAAAAGATAAAATGACACAATCTTTGCTTGTTATTTAATGGAAGAAATAAGAGGAGACATATACAGAGCTGTAATATAAAATAGATTTTGTGTGCAAAGGAGAAGTTCCAACAAAGTAATTGCTGCCTTCTGCTCCCAGTTCAGGATAGTCTCCTTCCCAGTAAAGACAGTATTGTGAGTTGAGGACCAATATTTTTATTTTCTAGGTTATTATGGGATAAAGTGATCCTTTAAAAAAAATGGAAGGATTTGAAGGTGAAAAAAGAGAAAAAGCTGTATCTGAATCAGGATATCAGAAAATGAGAGAATGTGACCCTGAAGACAAAGGAAAGGGTCATTTGGAACTAAGTAATAGATGCAGAAGGGGAACTTGGGCCCCTCTGAACAGGAAGGTAGTTGTTTGTCTTCCAAGGAATGATGATGTTAATCAGTCACCAAGCATTTATTGAGTTCTTCCTATGTGCCAGGTACTCTGCTAAGTGCTGGGGATCCAGAGAGAGAAGAAGACAAATCCTGGGTCCCAAAGACCTCCTCGTGTAATGGGGGAGATAATATGTACACAACTATGTATAAATAAGAGCTGTACAAGATAAATTGGATATAAGTGCAGAGAGAAGGCATTAATAATAAGCAGGACAAGGAAAGGCTTCTTGCAGAAAGTAGGACTTTAGCCTAAGACTTAAAGGAAGTTAGGAGACAGAGATGAGAGTATTTCAGACATGGGGCACAGTCAGTGAGTGTGTGGACATGGAGTGTTTTACATGAGAAATAGTCAAGAGACTGGTGTCCCTGGTGGGGAAAAGGTATCAGAAGACTGGACCCAGGGTATAAAAGGCTTTAATTGCCCAGCAGCAGATTTCATGTTTGATCTGGAAGTGATAGGGAGCCCTAGGAGTTACCTGTACTTTAGGAAGACCATTTTAATAGCTGATAGATTCATGTCATGATATCATGAATGATAGATTCATGACAGGGAAGTCAACCAGCCAGCTATTTCGGTAGTGTAGGCATGAGGTAATGAAGCTTCTTCGGGGTGGTGGTCTTGTCAGAAAAGAAGAGGGCAACAATCTGGAGAGGTTATGAAGGCCGAATCGACAAGACTTGGCTAATTAGCTGTGGAGGGAAGAGAGAGAGCAGTAGTAGAGGATAACACCTAAATGGTGAGCCTGAGGGCCTGGGGAGGGTGGTAGGTACTCTCACACCAGTAGAAAAATTATTAAGACTGGAGAGTTTGGGAGGAAAGAGAACAAGCTCAGTTTTGGACATGTTGGGTTTAAGTTGTCTCCAGGACATCCAGTCAAAGATGTGCAGTTCACAGTTAGAGATGCAAAACTGGAGATCAGCAGAGAAGTTAGGCCTGAATAAGTAGATTTGAAAATCATTAGCATAGAGATATTAATTGAATCCATTGAGGCTGATGAGCTCACCAAGTGAAATAGTATAAAGGGAGAAGAAGGCCCAAGGACTGAGCCTTGGAGGATACTTGTGGCTAGCAGGTGTGACCTGGATGAAGGTCCAGTAAAGGGGAATGAGAAGGTAGGCAGGATGAGAACCAAGAGAAAGTGGTATCCCAAAAGCCTAGAGAGAACAGAGAATCAAGGAGAAGAGGGCGATTGACAGTGCCAGAGGCTGCCAAGAGGTCTAGACGGATGAGGCTTGAGAATAAGGCCATTGGATTTGATATTTAACACATCGTTAATCATTTTGGAGAGAGCAGTTTCTGTCTAATGTCTGAAGCCAGATTGTAGAGAATTAAGAGAAAGCAGAAAGAGTGGAGATCTCTATTGTAGAGGCCTTCTCTTTTAGCCACAAAAGAGACGAGAGATGTGAGATGTATGGCTTAGGTAAGGGTTTTTGAGAATGGGGAGACATGGCTGTGTTTGTAGGCAGTCAGGGAGCAGTCAGTAGGCAGGGGATTGAAAATAAGGCATAGAAGGGATGGCAGGAAGGCAGTGTGTGAGAGACGACTAGAATGAGAACACTTCTGCATGTAAAGGTTAGCCTTGTCTAGGAGAAGGGTCACCCCTTTATGTGAGACTGGGGTGAAAGAGAAGATGAGGGAGGACAGTATCCGAGTGAGCAGAGTAGGGCAGAGGTAGGAGCTGTTGGCCCCAATATGGAGCTAGGTTCTCCTTTAAGAGGCTGGGAGAGGGGAATCCCTGGGCTATTTGAAGAGGAATGAAAAGGTTTAGAAGAGCCTCGGGGTGAATGGGAGAGGGGCATAATTAGACTTTTAAATGACCCATCCTTCTAATAATCCTGGACGGGAGTTTTGTAGAGCATAAATCATATAAAGATTGGACTTTTGAATCACTGATCTGTCTTCCATCTGCTGCTACAGTAGTATACTAGAACTTGTTCTAAATTGTTGCCTTGCTAACCTGTGTATTGAGTTTTGGGACCAGGAATGTGTGTGCATGCTGTGACTTGACTATCCTGTCCTTGGACTGTATTCTTCCTGTCTCCTCTGGTGGCCACAGAGGTGTTAACATAGTGCAAGGAAGGTTTTCTGTAGAGGAGACGTTTCTGAATAAAGCTCTGTGTTTTTTATTTGCTCAGGACTCAGTATGAAAACAAATTCTTTTCTAGGTTTGGACTTTGATGCTTTGCTTCTCTATTGCCCTTCTAGGAAAGGGCTGTGTTTTTACTGGGGCCAGATCCCTGCTTCTACCACCTCCAGGCTCGCCCCACAACATAGATACACAAGCTGTCTCAGTTTGCTGGCTGGACAGTGTTGAGTGAACAAGAGATTGAAGTATTCACTCTCCTTCCTTGCCTGCTGTTGATAACGGATTTCTAAAATGTCATTGGACTGTTATCTGACCTTATTTTTAATGATTCTTTTGCTTTGTGTCTTACAGAAGCCCTTTCCCTGTGGGTATGTTTATAGCTGGTAAGGGGCTTCTGAAATACGATGAAAGGAAATTTTTTGCTTGTGTGGTTTGTGTTAAGGATGCTCCTGCAGAGAGAGACCAAGACAGATATTGGGGTGTCCTGAGAGTATAGGGAAGAAGGAGGGGATGACTGTGAGCACAGAGAGAGGAAGAGAGATGAACTCCTCGTTTAAATAGATGGCATCAAGGTTGTCAGTAAACAGTGAGAAAAGGTTACCTGTGGAGGAAGCTGGGATGAGGTGGGAGGTGTATGAGGAGAAGGACTGGAACAGCCCTGGGGGGAGGAGAACAGAGGGCTCTTCCTGATTCTCCTCCACTGGACTCAGGAGGTAGCCTTTCCAAACCTTGGGGTCCTTATCTGTACAATAAAGAATTGGCCTGGATGACCTTGGAGGGCTCTGTCAGCTCTGACATCTTGGATTTTTGAGGTAGAACCAACAGAAACATCCTTGAAGGAAAGCTTGCTGAGTACTTGATTCTCTCTCTTTTAGGGCCTGGCTGTTTTATCTCAGGGAAATCTCTTAGAATAGATAGAAATATGGTCAAGGATATTAGCCGGAATGAAAACAGCTGCTTATTGGACCTTAGCGAAAAGTTCTTCATTAGTGTGTTCACTTTGATTTATGTCAGAATTTTAGGTAACATACTGACTTTTCAGCCTGGCATTTAAAACCCTTCCCAATATACAACCTTTCCAATTTTTTTCTCACACTACTCTCTTACATGTTCTGCTCTACATTTTAGCAAAACTGGATCCCTGAACTAGAGGTTTAGTCTCCTGCCTCTTTGCATTCCTTTACACAAGCCAGCCCCCCAGCGTGGAGTGCACTCACATCTCATCTTTGCCTCTTAGAAGCTTTTTCTTCCATCTAATTCAGGCTTCTTCTGGGAAAACTTCCCTGATGCTCTTTCCTACCTCTCACAACTCGGTTATTAGGACTCTTGCTAATTATTTTTGTATCTTGTATTTTGTATTTTTAAATTTGTGTGCATGCTTCTCCCCTGCCCCCTTCCCCCCAAAAACAATCCATTCTGAAGTAGAACAGAAACCGAAATATTTATCTGAACACCCCCAGAGCCGCTGTGGCAGAGGGGATAAAGTGCCACCATGGTAAAGCCTTCTTTTGGCAGAGGTTTGAGATGGGTGGGAGAGACGAGGCGGCCTTCAGAGGAGAAAGAGGGCGTCTGAGTAGGAGGGTCTGGGGGGTTATTTGTATTTAACCATTACTGTGACTGTTTGGTTTGCCACTCTCCAGGGATCATTGTGGGGCCCTTGCCTTCTCCTGCTGCCAAATAAAATAGATGCTGGTGTTTCATGTGTGGCTGAGTGCCGAATGATTTCTCTGTTAGCAGTGGGAGTATAACTGTGTGGGCAGCTCTCCTAGTGTTGCCTTAAGATTTTTAGGATCCCCTGGGGTATAGAGGAAAATGATGTTCTGTTTTCTAATTCAAATCCATACTGGTGGCTGAAATGAAAAGGGAAAGGCCAGGAGGGGAAGTAAACTGCCATTGAGTGACAAGAATATAAAAATGAGGTAGAAATGTATCTAGATAGGTGTGTTGTCTGTAAAACCCAGGACTCTCCTCTTAGATGAATGTGGAATAGATCCTCAATAGCTGGTGAGCAATCAAAGAACCTGAGGGTTAATCATGCCTAGCTTGAGGCTGGACTTCTAAGCACATAATAACTTGGGCCCTCAGACAGAGAGGAAGCTGAGAAAGTTGCTTAGTACTGCCACTTTGGAATGGTTCTCGGGTTTGTCATTTTCAAAACTAATGAGTCTAACAGTCTAAACATATGATATTTTAGATAAATTTGGGCTTTTCTTAATGTGTAGTAAATTAAGAAGAACTAGCAAGACTGTAATGTTCACTGGACTGTTCTGATCTAACATTCTAGGACTTGATTTGAGGAGCCATCCAGCTTATCAGAATTCCCGGGAATTAGGGTGGTGGTTTAGATGGTAGTTCTTGGGCCTGGAGATTTAGGTCTCCTAGAATAGGTAGACAGCCTAGTTAAAAATTTGATAGATTATTCATCTTACGGCATTGCATTCCAGTAGGACTTTCATTGGAATTAATGTGGGTGTATATGTCTCTTATTTGTAAAAATCTGAGCCATACTGAATACCACCATTCCCCTTGGACTTTAAATGATGGATGAATCAGCAGAAAACTCCCTGAAGCCACTTGGATTTGATTGATGATGAGGCCCACTTCCTCTGGGAGGAATTTAGCAGGGTTGAGCCAGGGTTATGTACGAAGCAATGTCTCTGGGCTGGGGTAGGGATTGAGACCATTTCTTTTCTATGCTTCTTTCTTTCTGTCTTATTCAAAGTAACTTGAGGGAAATTTGTTGCCTATTTTTCATTCCCTTCCTCCAGGTGAAAGATATGGAGATGTTTGCACCACATATGTCAGGGGTATTATTGGAGCACAATAGACCCTGTTTGAATCAGAGAGTTATAGAATTGCAGAGTCCTAAAGGAAGGCCAAAGAGTAAACCCAGTCACCCTCAGTCTTGGAATTTATGGTCCCTGAGGCAGGAAGGAGATAAGGCTCCTCCTAGGTATGACCCTGAAGGATTGGAGTTACCCATGTCCTTGTGAAGAATAGGGAAGATAGAAGAACAACCAAAGATGGGGCCCAGGGCTATGGAGGAGAAACCTGGACCAAAGGGGGAGGATTCAGAATGTCTTCTCCAAAAAAGTGTCCTAAGATAGGACAGAACTTGCCGCATTGATTGAAAGCTCCCAAAGGAGAGAGGGAAAGACAGCAGGCACATCTTTGGCAAATGAAGAGTTCAGAGACAAGATAAGAGTAGATTCATCTGTCCAGAAGGCACTTTTATCAGTTGGATGGAGCTGTTTGTTGAGCTCATGAGCTGTGACACAGAGCTTTGTCCGAGAGTATACAGCAAATTAGTGGCAGAACTGGAAACCCAAATGAGACTTCTAGAAGGAGTTTGGAAGAGAAAGACCAGAGCATCAGACTCTAGATGGAGAGCTGGGAGGGATTTGAGGTGTAATTTTGACACCAACCCCCTCATTTTATTTTATTTTATTTTTTTCAAATAAATAGTAAACATAATTTTAGTAAATATAAGTTAACAGAAACATAGTGCCCAGAATAAGGGACATTACAGTACTGCTGTACTCTTCCATGTTTCTCCAGACAGTGTACAAACATTTTTAGCATTTACTATGTATCCAGCTTGCTGGGGATACAAATAAAGGTAACAATATGGTTCCTGCCGTCACGAAATTTACATTCTTTTTTTTTTAATTTTAATTTTTTAAATTTACTCATTTACTTTTAATTTACAAGATTCAGTTCCACAATCACTTGAGTTTCAGATTTTCTCCCCTCCCTTCCCTCCCCCCCCCCCCCCATGGTGGCGTGCAGTCATGTATAGGATCTGCAAATAC
>JAQQSV010003047.1:0-18409 GCA_028646515.1 Pseudochirops corinnae | reverse complement strand
ATTTTTTTCATTTGTTTGGATTTGTTTAATAGTGTCTTGATTTCTCATAAAGTCATTTGATTCCACTTGCTCCACTCTAATGCTGAAGGAATTATTCTCTTCAGAAAGCTTTTGAGATTCTTTTTCCATCTGGCAAATTAGACTTTTTAAGGCATTCTTTTCCTCATTGGCTTTTTGGACCTCTTTGCCATTTGAGTTAATCTATTTTTTAAGGTGTTATTTTCTTCAATCAGGTTGTCGACTCTCTTTTCAAGATTTTCTTGCATCATTCTCATTTCTCTTCCCAATTTTTCCTCCACTTCTCTTATTTGGTTTTCAAAATCCTTCTTAAGCTGCTCTGTGGCTTGGAGCAAGTCTTCATGTTTCTTGGTAGCTTTTGGTGTGGGAGTTCTGACTGTGTTGTCTTCCTCCCATTCCATGTTTTGATCCTTTTTGTCCCCAAAGAAGGTTTCTAAAGTTTGGTTGCTGTTCTTCCGTTGTTTCCTTTGCCTGCTCATGTTGTTGCCAGTCAATTAGTTGGCTTTTTAGCTCTGTGGAACTCTGCTTCCAGAGAGGAAATCTCTATCTCAAATCGCTGGGGTTTTCACAGCTACTGGAGCTATTAGGAGACTGCTTCAGCCCCCACCTGCTTTGGCTCACTGAAAACACACCGCAGGACCACCACCCAAGACTGCAGTCTGCATCCAGGCCACTCAACACAAGATCACTTTGCCTCTGAACAATTGCTTGCCTCCCTGAAGTCTGCAGACCAGGAGCTCTGAAGAAGCCATGTGGAAGTGGCTACAGGGTCACCACTTCTGCTGCTTCCTTACCCTCAAGGCAGTTTGGCCAGACTGCTTTTCTCCCCCAAATTTAGCTGAGTTCCACTGACCTTTCACTTTTTCCTTGTTTCTTATGGCTTGATAATTCTGGAGACTGCCACAGCTGCCACTAATCCACTCTTCTGAAGGCTCCAGGAGATCCTAGGTCCAAGCTGCAGTTTCAGGCTGGGCTGGTTTCAGCTCCCAGTGTGCTCTGATGAGCCCTTCCTGCCAAGCTGCCTTAAGCAGTATATGTGTTTTTCTATATTTTTGTGAGTTTTTGGAGCCCTTGAATTTGTTTAGAGTCGTATTTTATGTGTATTTGAGGTGACTATGTGGGAGCTGCCGAACCTTGTTTCTTCTACACCACCATCTTGGCTCCACTCCTCAAGAATTATTTTTAATGGAGCAAACTACAGGCCTTCCCAAGAAGATCATGTGTAAAACAAAGATGCCCATTGTCACCAACATTATTCAATACTGTATTTGAAATCCTATCAAGAGCAATGAGAAAAAAAAATTGAAGGAATCAGAGTCTGGAATAAGGTGATGAAACTTCTCTTTTTGGAGGTGGTTTAATGATATTCTTGGAAAATCCCAAAGACTCAAATACAAAGTTAATTGAACAAATAATTTTAGCAAAGTAGTAGGATATAAGGTAACTCTATATCAATCATCAACATTCATATACATATATATACATATATATTTGTATGTATGTATGTATGTATGACAATGCTGCCATACACACACAAACACATACATACACACATATAAATCACATACAAAATCTTCCATGAACAGATAGTAAAAGATACCATATTTAAGATTATTCCAGACAGTACAAAATATCTAGGACTACACCCATGAAAACAAACCCAGGAATTTTGCAAACACAATTATAAAAACTTTTTATACAAATAAAATCAAATTTAAGTAATTGGAGAGATATAAATTTTTTATGGGTAGGTAGGGTCACTACAAAATTGACTATTTTATCCAACAAATTTACATAGTCAATGTCATTCCAACTGAATTAACAAAAAAAATTTTCTCGAATTAGAAAAAAATAACAAAATTCATCTGGAAAAAACAAAAGAATATCAGAGGAACTAATAAAAACTGTAAAGGAAAAGGCTTAGCAATGCTAAGTCATAAACTGTATTATTAGGCTGTAATTATCACAGCAGTCTGCTACTGGCTAAGACATAGAAAGGAAATCAATGGAATGGAGGAGACATGCAATTTACAGCAACAAATAAACAAAATAATCTCATTTTTGACAAGGGTAAAGAGAAGATTTGAGGATAAGAATTCATTATTTGGGAAAAGTATTTGGGAAAATTGGAAAGCAGTATGGCAGCAATCGGACATGGACCAATTATCTAACACCATTTACCAGGATAAGGTCCAAATGGATACATGACCTAGACATAAAGAGAGATTTTGCAAGAAAATTAAAACACAGAACATGTTATTTAACAGACTTATGGATATGTGAACAATTCATGAATAAAAAAGAGATAAAGGAGAGTGTGAGGTATAAAATAGATAATTTCATTTGCATTAAATTGAAAAAAAAATTGTACCAATAAAAGAAATATAGCCAAGATTTGAAGGGAAATAGAAAATTTGGGGGGAAAACATGCACAACTTATCAGAAAAGGTCTCACATCTAGTGCATATATATACACACACCCACACATATGATATATGTGTGTATATGAAGTATTTTGTGAAAACTGCAAGGATATGTTTCATTTCCTAGATGATAAATGGTCAAGGACATGATCATTTCCTTCATTTCCCAATGAAGAAATTAAATCAATTAATAATCATACAAGTATTATTTAATCACTATTGTTCAGAGAAAAACAGATTACAACAACCTTGAGATATCATTTTACACCCACCAGACTGACTAAAATGATGCCTCAGGATGCCATGGAAGACCTTGGTGTCTTCGAAGTATAACCAGGATCTAAGCACTCAAGAGAGGCTGCTTCTTCCACCTTTGTGGCTATTGGAATAAATTGTTCTCATCTACCTATTCCATTAGGTGAAGTCTTTATATGAATTAGGCATACAGCCCCCTAATTCAATGAAGTGTTTGAGAACCTTCAGTTACCCTCAACTTGGTTTGCCCTTCTGCTGAAATGGCTTAAGAGGCCATGGCTACAGCACAGGCTACAGCTTTGTGGAGCCACAGGTGAGATTTAGGTGGATGAAGTAGACATCAAAGGTGGAAAGCAGCCCTGAAAGGGGCTCAGAAGCCCTCACATCAGAGGTACTAGCCTTCTTTGAACACACCCTACATCTGTAGGATATAAACTACTAAAGAGAATCTTGGTAAATGTCTGAGACAGGGACACAGAGTTGGAAACTGATACAGAGCCAGAGATTGGTACCTGACATTATCACATCATATCAGATGTAAGCAACAATGTACATAAATTTACATAAACATATATATATTGTGTATATAGTTTCTCTATATATTGTGCATATATGTACTATATATATATACATATATTGATATGCAATTAGAGAGAGGTAGCAGAAGAGAGGGGGGAAAGAGAGAGACACAGAGAGACAGGGAGAGAGAGAGAAAGAGAGACAGAGAGAGACAGAGAGAGAGAGAGAGAGAGAGAGAGAGTCTTCCCTTACCCCGTACTGGATCATCAGCTACTGTTCTCATTTTGGGCTGAGCATTGTGAGATAAATAATGGGGGCATGCTGAAGCCAGCTCACACCCACCTGTCAGATGCAAGGGCTAAATTTTCAGTGTGAATATTTACATAGAGGAAATCAACCAATAGTGTAACTAGAGTTTAATTTGCTTGTATCATAGACTTGAGAAAAGGATGTAGAAAAGGTTAATAATGCACATTAAAAATCAAAGCGAGTTGGGTGTACATTTTATTTTAAAAAGTCAGCTTTTAAAAATTTATTGCTACATTCCTGAAAGAAGATGATAAGCATTTAGACACATCTGCACATCTGCAGCTATGGTGGAGCTGAGGCTTGGCAGAGAATGTCCAGGGGAGGAATTTGACCAAGGGAGGACCAGAGGAGGTGATCCCACTGAAAGGACCTCAGTTATGTGGAAAGGCTAAAGTGCATGTTGGGACCCAGAAGGGGTGAGTTCCAGCTGAGAGTCTGAGGAGTAATTTGGAGATGGGTTGACTTAAGATGATGATTGGAATCTGGTAGGAAAATAATCTTACAAGAAGGGAAGGAATATGGGAGAAAGGTCTGGTCAGATTTGTTGTGATTGAAAGTGGAGGATGAGGGATGGTGCAAGGACTGAATTTTAATAGATGGGTGATTTTCACTTGAAGTCCTACTAGAGAGAGGTGTGAATTCCTCTGGGTTGAATGAACAATGCTTAAAAGTAATCACTCTCTGCAACATATCAGGTTGGTTTCCAAAGAACTTCCGCTGAGCAGAACCAGTGGCACTGAAAAAAGCCAACCCATGGGGACATGCTAGAGGACTAATTGTAGAATCTGATTGGTGGAAGGTATCTTAGCCATTGTCTTTCTCTCATTTGTCTCACTCTGCTTGGGGTTATCTTGCAACTCCTCATCAGGTTCCAAGTCCAGGATCATGTCTGGTGCCTGCCTACAGTAGGGCACCTGTTCACTGAGCCCTGTGAGGTTGGACTCATCTTGAGTCTAGTCTTCATCTACCTCACAGAAGAATGCATTGCCACAAAGCCCACCGAACCATAACATCCACAACACTTTCTCTGAACTATTGGACAGGTCTTGTGAAGGGAGAGGGAGAAGTTCCCAGGAGTGGCAGCTGTAGCATCAAAGGCACACAGCAAAGACTGGAGTCCCGACCTGTATCAGCAAGCACCCTAGCATACCCAGGGCGGCTGCTAACACAGGTTCTTAGATCTGCTTTTCTAAAGGAAAGCAACTCAAAATGGGTTAACAGTCTCACTTTAATCAGTCAAACACATACCATTTACCTAGTTCAGGGGGAAAAGTCCGCACCCTGAACTTCAGAGAATGCAAATACAAGTTACAAACACAAATCACAAACAGAAAAACAGATCATCAGATGGGCTTCCAGAATCTGACCGTTACATCCATACCTAGTCAATTACCAGAGAAGGCAGCATCAACATCTGGGTTTTTCAAAGCCAGGGATGAGGGGGGGGGGGGGGAGGGACAGAGGGGCTCAACAGCTTCCCAGAGTCTCATCGGGCCAAATCACACAACTCTTCTCAAAGTGAGCCCCAAAACAAAACTTCACATCAGGGCGTATATATAGCCTTCTCCTGGATCAGAGAATATCACAGCCCTCTTGACTCACTGCCCAATCACAAAGCTACAAGGCACAGGCATTCCTGAAAAACAAGCCTCCCGCCACAGGCTCCATGTGACCACATCCAGCCTCTTAGGAGGCAGAGTATACTTTCAAATCAGGGAAGGTTTTCAGAGTCACTAGCCACTTTAGCAAAGGGCCTAGGGGCAGGGAAGATCTTAAGATTCCCATAACACAACTGCACCAGGAGAAGGTGTAAGGTGGGGGAGTAGGGAAGACAGGAATTCTTAACATTTTTCTGTCATGTCAATCTGTGAAGATTATGAACCCCTCCTCAGAATACTGTTTTTTAATTTAAAAATGAAGGAAATACTAAATTTCAGGTAGAGTTTGTCAAAAATAATCATGTACTTTTATGTACCCAAATTTGTGGCCCCTCTGAAATCCTCCCATAAACCTACCTGGATTTGTGGACCCCAAGTAAAAAATCACTGCTCTTGGACTGTGCATTGGCATAAAACACCTCTGCCAGCACTGGTAAATAGTAATAGTGGGTGTTTATATTGTTCCTTGAAGTTCACAAAAGCACTCGAACTCTCTTGTCTTGTTTGATCCTTACCACTCCATTACTTAACAGATGATATGATATCCATTTTAGACTTGAGGAAACTGACACAAGCAAAGGTTAAATGACTTACCCAGGGTCACTCAACTAATAAAGGACTGAGTCCAGATTTGAACTTAAGTCTTCCTGATTCCTTGCTGTCTCCAAGAGCTGAGAAAGATTCACTCTCCTGGTGAAATCACATCCCATTTTAAGGAAGAAAACAAAACAAAAATAGTGTTAAATGCTCATACAGTGAATTTTACATCTGATAGAGAAGACATGTTTGATTATCAAAAGTAATGAATTATACAAGGAGACAAATGAGGCATAATTGGAATTTTGTGTGAATGCAGAGTATGGTGTTTGTCTGTTTGTCTTTTTTTTTACTGCAGTGAGTCCTGTTAAGTCTGCCCTGAGTAAACAGACACCTTGCTTATTGAGATCATACATTATGTTAAACATAACACAAGCCCCTACCAGCAAAATGTGGTGTGCTAATCACAGACAAGCCAAGAGGCCATCAGATTTGTGCTAAAGTCCAGGCACAATGCTAAGTGCTGGGGGTCCATGAAAGGACAAAAACAGGTATTGCATTCAATTCACCTATTAATGGTTAATGTAGTATGTGAATAGGATGGCAATGAAATGATGTATAGAGTAAATGGAAGGGAATCTCAGACCAGAGGTCACTAGCAATCTCTTCTCCTACACAAGATAGGATCTGACTATTTTCTTTTCCTCTTCAGATGTGGACCACTGTGAGAAGTGCCCAGAAGATGAGCATCCAGATAAGGACAGAGATCACTGCTTCCCAAAATCTGTGACTTTCCTGGATATTGCAGAACCTTTGGGGATAGCACTAGGATTGATAGCTGTTTCCTTCTCTCTCCTGACCATCCTGGTTCTCTGGGTTTTTGTAAAATATAGAGACACTCCCATTGTCAAGGCCAATAACCAGACTCTCAGCTATACTCTCCTCATCTCCCTCACCTTCTGTTTTCTCTGCTGCTTGCTCTTCATTGGCCGTCCCACATCAGCCACCTGCCTCCTCAGACAAACCTTTTTTGGAGTTGTCTTCACTGTGGCTGTGTCTTCTATTTTGGCAAAAACCATCATGGTGGTTCTGGCCTTCAGGGTAACAAGACCAGGGAGTAGAGTCAGGATGTGGGTGCAATCCAGGGTATCCAACTCTATTGTCCTCATCTGCTCTGTCATTCAAGTGATTATCTGTGGCATCTGGCTGGGGACTTGTCCACCTTTCCCAGATATGGATCCACACTCTGAACCTGGTCACATCATCATACGATGTAATGAGGGCTCTGATATTGCCTTCTACTGTGTCCTGGGCTTCATGGGCTTCCTAGCCCTGGGGAGCTTCACTGTGGCTTTCCTGGCCCGGAGCCTGCCTGATACCTTCAATGAGGCCAAGTTCATCACATTCAGTATGTTGGTGTTCTGCAGTGTGTGGGTCTCTTTCCTCCCCACATACCAGAGCACCAAGGGCAAAGCCATGGTGATTGTAGAGATCTTCTCCATCCTTGCCTCCAGTGCTGGGTTACTGGGTTGCATCTTTATTCCCAAGTGTTATGTGATCCTGCTGAAGCCAGAAAAGAACACCCAGGAAGGGATAAAGAAAAAAGTGGATTCGAAGGGCAGAAATTATTCTAAAAAAATTGTCTCACAATTCCTACCAGAGGCATAAAATGTTTCAAAAATAATCCACATCAGCATGGGATGCTTGTGATTTACCATCTTATGGACATTTGAATTTTAATGGGTTCTTCTTCCAACTTCCCACATATTGTCAGAGAATTCAGGTTTTGCTGGTAAGCATTTAACAAAGAGTTTTCTGAAAACATGCTACAAACTTTTTCATTTAATCTGCATCATAAAGATTTTCTCCATCACTTTCTTAAATCTAAAAATCACCAAAACAAAAAATCCACCCCTGTTAGCAGCATTTTCCAATTTTCAAGGTGTAATTTCTCTCATGAACAATTAAGATGGGTGGAGTCAAGATGGTGGCATAGAAGCAGGAAAGCTTCATGGGCTCCACCCATAACCACCTTAAATACCTATAAAATATGACTGTAAAAAAATTTTAGAGCTACAGAACACACAAAGTGACAGAGTGCAACAAATCTCCCTCTGAAGGCAGCCCAGCAGGCTGGCAGGAAGGGTCCATTATGGTATGCTGGGAGCCAAGCCCAACCCAGCATGAGTCTACAATTTTAGACCAAGGGCAGCCCCAATCAGCTGGCTGGAGTGAATTTGGGAGAGTGGATCACCAACAGCTGTAGCCATTTCTAGAATTATCAACCCATAAATGCCAAAGGCAAAGTAAAATATCAGTGTGGACTTTGAGAACAGGGAGACTGAGTGTGCAGTCTGGTATCTGTCCCCAGAAGGGAGAAGCAGCTCTGGAACAACGGCCATGCACCCACCTCCACGTGGTGGCTACAGAGCTACTGGTCGGAAGATTGTAGGGGGACCCAGTGAACATTCTGAGGAGTAATCATTCTTGCTTTAACCTGCTTGGATCTGGATCACTGTCTTAGGTGGAGGTCCTGGGGTGTACGACCAGGTGCAAGAGACTGGAGGCTTTATAGAGGACTCCCAACTAATAGCTCCAGCAACTGTGAAAATCCCAGCAATTTGGGACAAAGCTCTCACCTCTGGAAGCAGAGTTCTATTGTGGCAAAAAGATCAAAGTCAAGTAATTGAGCAGCAACATGAGCAAGTAGAGGAAGCAAGGCAAGCAGAGCAATCCTACTTTAGATTGTTTTGGGGGGACAAAAAGGATCAAAGCATGGAATGGCAGGAAGACAGTAAAGTCATAACTCCTGTGCCAAAAACTTGAAAGAAAAATATGAACTGGTTACAGGCCATAGAGGATCTTAAGAAAGAATTTGAAAACCAAATAAGAAAAGTGGAGGAAAAATTGGGAAGAGAAATGAGAATGATGCAAGAAAATCACAAAAGGAGAGTCAACAACCGGACTGAAGAAAATAACACCTTAAAAAATCGACTAACTCAAATGGCAAAAGAGGCTCAAAAAGCCAATGAGGAAAAGAATGCCTTAAAAAGTTGAATTTACCAGATGGAAAAAGAATCTCAAAAGCTCACTGAAGAGAACAATTCCTTCAAAATTAGATTGAAGCAAATGGAAGCAAATGACTTTTTGAGAAATCAAGATACTATTAAACAGATCTGAACAAATGAAAAAATAAAAGGCAATGTGAAATATCTCATTGGAAAAACCACTGACTTGGAAAATAGATCCAGGAGAGATAATTTTAAAATTATTGTACTATCTGAAAGCCATGATCAAAAAAAGAACCTAGAAATCATCCCTCAAGAAATTTTCATGGAAAATTGGTCTGATGTTTTAGAACCAGAGGGCAAAATAGAGGTTGAAAAAATTCACCAATAACCTCTTGAAAAAAGATCCCAAAAAGAATATTATACCAGGTTCCAGAGTTCCCAGTTCAAGGAGAAAATATTACAAGCAGCAAGAAGAAACAATTTTAATACTGTGGAAACACAATCAGGATAACACAGTATGAGGCAGCTTCTACATTGAGGGATCAAAGGGCTTGGAATATGATATTCTCACTGTCAGAGGACCTGGCATTAAAACCAAGAATCAACTACCCAGCAAAAGTGAGTACAATGTTTCATGGGAAAATATGGTCATTCAATGAAATAGAGGATTTTCAAGCTTTCTTGAAGAAAAAAAAACCAGAGTTGAATAGAAAAATTGACATTCAGATACAAGAAGCATGAGAAGCATGAGAAGGTAAACATGGAAAATAAATCATTAGGAACTTATCAAAGTTGAACTATTTACATTCCTACATGGAAGAACGATAATTGTAAGTTATGAAACTTTTCTAGGTATGAGGATAGGTGAAGGGAATATAAACGTATATATGTACATATACATATATATGTCTATATAGGAGTATATATGATATGGGCATATGAACATGAGTGTGTGTATATATGTGTACAGGTATACATAGACAGAGGGCACAGGATCAATTGAATAGGAAGTGGTGGTACTTAAAAGGAGAAATTGAGAGATGAGAGAGAAATACAATGAGAGGAAATGGGGAGAGACAGAATGGGGTGAATTATCTCATATAAAAGAGGCAATGGATAACTGTTATGATGGAAGGGAAGAACAGGAAGGCAAAAGGGAATGGGTCAACCTCACTCTCATTGAATTTGGCTTAGGGAGGGAATGGCGTACACCCTAAATATGGTATCTTGCCCTACAGGAGAGTAGGAGGGAAGGGAAGATGATGGAGGGGAGGGCAAGTTGGGGGGAGGATAGTCAGAAACACAGACATTTGAAATGGGATAGGGTCAAAGTAGAAAATAGAGCAAGTGGGGGGTAGGATAAGATGGAGGGAATTATAGTCAGTCTTTCACAATATATCCACTATTGAAATGTTTAGAGTAGTTACATATGTACAACCTATATTGAATTGTTTATCTTCCAAGTAAAGGTTGAGTGATGAGGGAGGAAGGGAATGTATCTGGAATTCAAAGTTTTAGAATAAAATGTTTAAAAAATATATTATTATTATTGTTTTTACAATCAACTGGGAACTAAGAAAAACAGGCCCTATGGTAAGGAGATCCATTTTGCCCTACCAGAAAGTCTGAGGGGGTATAGGGGAAGATATAGAAGAGAGCAGTTAGGAGGAGGGAGTATACAATGGGATTGCTGTTTTGGCGGGTGGGGGAAAGACGGAGAAAAATTGTAACTCCAAATCTTGTGGAAATGCATGATGTAAACTAAAAATAAACATAAATTTTAATTTAAAAAATGAACAATCAACTTTTGGTAGTTGGCATGAACTGATTTTGGTAGAAATGTAGAGGTGCCATTTTTAGGGTCCCACACATAATGTTCCTGAAACCCCAACTATTATTTCAGATTCTCCTGAAACAAAATCTGTGACAACGTCATCATTTCCATACCACCCTCATCTTCATGCACAATCTAAACCTTGACCAGTGGAGTAGCAAATCACTCTGCCTGTTTGGGGAGCTGTCATTTGAACACTCCTTTATGCTCTCCCCTTGCCCCATCTTCTTGTTGGGAAGGGACCTGATGGTGAAATTGGGGAGACAATTTTTTCTAGGAAGCCTTCCATCTCACTTTTCTCTATGTTCACGAGACTTCCCCATGCCCCAGAAATGTGGGAGACAGTTGGGCCAATTATTTGGGATCAGGGATTTCCTGGGTGAGCTATTCATGCCACACCAATCATTGTTTCGCTCCAAGACCTTTATGTGTTCTCCCATTGCCATCAATATCCAATTCAGCTTGAGGACTGTCAGGTATTGCAAACATTGATTAAAAATTGCTTAAGTACAAAATCTTTGTCCTTTGCCAGTCCCCATGTAACACTTTAACCCTTCCCATAAAACAAAACTAAACTAAACTAACAACCCTAATGGAGAATACTAAATGGTTTAAGATCTCAGAGCTGTTAATGAAGCAGTTTTTCTGATTCACTGCATAGTCCCATATACTAACCATATACTAACCATGTACTAACCCATATACTAACCAAGTCCAAATGGTGTACAGTCTGTGGGCCATGAACTAACACCTACCTCTTGCTCTTTAACCTTAGAGAGGAAAAGGTCAATTCTGTCTCTCCCTATTCCAGCCACTAAAAACAACTTTGAACTTTTCTAGGCATGACTGGATTTTGTAGACCCTAGATCCCTAATTTTGATCTTTTAGCTGGACCCCATTATGACTTTACTAAAGTCCTTGACTCACTCATTCTTAGAGTGGGGCCCCCACCAGACTAAAGCTGTTGAGATGCAGAAAACTAAATCGACCACCACTCCAGTATTAGCTCTACAAAATCTAGAAAAAAATCTTTCCCTCTTTATGTTGATGAAAGGAGAGGACAAGTTTTGGGAGTTCTAACATAGTCCTTAGAACTTGACCCCAGGTTGGTTGCCTATTTCTGAAAACAGTTAGATTCTGTGGCTACCAGATGGCCTTCATGCCTCTGGGCTGAGATTGCTACAGCCATTCTAAATGAGAAAGCCTCTAGACTTACACTTGGCAAACCCCTGAAAGTTCTGACTCCCCAACAAGTTCAGAACATCCTGAAAGCAAAGGAACATCAGTGGCTGATTAGGAGCACGCTCACCAAATGTCAAGGTTTGCTTTTAGATGCCCCTGACCTAATCCTTCTGGTGTGCCACACACCAAACTCAACAACCCTTGTTGAACAAGGGGTTAGGAGAGCTTGGTATGCAGTTGTCAGTCTCCACCACACCATAGAAGCCAAACCCATGTCCCCTGGAACGTCTTTCAGAAGGCAGAGTTAATAGCATATACCAGAGCTCAAGATCTAGGGGGAAATAAAAGAGTAAATTTTTTCAGTCACTCAAAATATGCTTTCCATGTTCTGCATTCCTATGGAGTAATTTGGCAAGAAAGGGAATATCGGACAGTAAAAAATAAAAAAAATTCCCCTATCCAGCATGCCCAAGAGATTTCACATCCCCTCCAACTTGTTCAAAAGCCATCTAAGACAGATGTTATCTTTTGCAAAAGCCATCAAAAAGGGGGAATGGATCAGGCCATGGGAAATTGCCTGACAGACTCTGCAAAAAGAATGCTGCCAGCCAGTTAACTATACTGGCTCCTTTACTCCCACAGCTTCCTGATTTCTTCACACCTTTCTACACCCCCCCCCCCAAGAGGTGGGGGCACCAGCCCTGGAGTCAGGAGTACCTGAGTTCAAATCTGGCCTCAGATATTTGATACTTACTAGCCACGTAGCCTTGGGCAAATCACTTAACTGCAATTGCCCTGCCTTCCCCCTTAAAAAAAAAAAATAAAAGTGGCAGCCAACAAAGAGACATTCCCGGATTGTATATCTTTTGGAGAATGTTGGCATGAATAGGAGAGCTATTAGCTGTGGTTTTTCGGGTTAAAGATTACTTAGAAGTGGCAGTCCTTAGGTGACTTTGACTTTTTGCTCTTCTATATTTTTAATAACAATGAGAAAGATGAGGGAAGAAAAGAATGGAAGCCTGGATAAGGTTCCGGTCTTGAAATGAAGACACATTTGGAAGATCTGACTGCAAATGCTGTGTGTACAAATTCAGCAGGTTTCTAATTATCCAGTCTTCCTCTGATCCCTGTTTAAGCAGATGCATCTTCCCCAAAATGATTATAATGATGACAGTTATAAGTAGCTCACCTGTACATAGTGCCTACTATTCATAGCTCCTACAAAGTGCAGCATGGTGTCTGCTATTCCTTTTACATGCTTTATAATTACTATTTGATTTGACCCTCACAACAGCCCTGCCAGATAGGTGCTATTATTATACCCTATTTACAGATGAGGAAACAGAGAAACAGAGGTTAAATGGCCTGCCCAGGAACACAAAGCTAGTAAAAGTTTGGGACTGGATTCCAATGCAATTTTTTCTGACTCCTGGTCATAGCCATCTCCACTGTGCCACCTAGCTGCCTCTTCCTTTCTACTTATTCCATGAGTATCTTGACAGCAGGAAAGAAACAAGGATTTTTCAATGTGTATTATATGTAAGACACCGTCTTATACAATTTTAAAATATTACATCATTTAATCCCTACAACAGGCCTAAGATATAAGAGCATTTATCCCTCAATTTGCAAAGGAGGAAACTAAGACAGATCATGACTTGCCCAGGGTCTAAGGCTAGATTTAAACAGAAATGCCAGTGATGCAAATAAATTATGAAAAAAGAATCAGCAGCCTGGTAAAGGAGGCCAAAAATATATTTTAATAAAATAATACTTTAAAGAATAGAATACATTAGTGGTAAAAGTGGCACAAAAATCCAGTGAAAAGCAGAATTCCTTGAAAAGCTGTATTGGTCAAATGGAAAAAGGATATCCAAAAATTCACTGAAGAGAAGAACTACTTAAGAAGTATAATTAGCTAAATGGAAAATGAGGTGCAAAAACTAACCAAAGACCTAGGATTACAGCAAAGAATCACCTCTCCAGCTAAACTGAGTATAATTCTTCAGGTGGTAAAATGGATATTAAATGAAATAGAAGACATTCAAGCATTCCTTGGGTAAAGCCCAGAGCTAAATAGAAAATTTGAATTTCAAATACAAGATGTAAAAGAAGCCTAAAAGGTTCAAGAGGAAAGAGAAATCATAAGGATTTTAAGAAGATTAAACTGTTTATATTCCTACATGGGAAAATGGTATTTATAACTTTTGAAATCTTTCTCATCATTAGGACAGTTAGAAGAAGCATACATAGCAAGCAGAGGGGTGAGATAAATGTTACAATCATCTCAAAACAAAGAACTAAATTAAGGCATTTTAAAGAATGCACTGGGAGAAGGGGAAAGGGAGAGGTAGAATGGCATAAATTATCTGACATAAAAGATGCTTGAAAGAGATTTAACAGTGGATGGTGAAATGGAGGAAGTAGGAAGGGAGTATATGAACCTTAATCTCATTGGATTGGCTCAAAAAATAATAATAAACAGACTGATCTGGCTGTAGAAATCTATCTTACAGTAAGTCTCGGATAAAGAATCAAATTTATAGAAATAAGAGTCATTCTTCAATTAAAAATGGTGAAAGGATATCAACAGGCAGTTTTCAGACAAAGTAATCAAAGTCATCAATAATCATATAAAATGCTGTAAATGACAGTTGATGAGAGAAATGTAAATTAAAACGTCTCTGAGCTACTTCTTCACATCTGTCAGATTGTCTAATATGACAAAAAAAGGACAATGACAAATGTTGGAGGGGGTGTGGGAAAACTGAAACACTAACGTTTTATTGATGAAGTTGTTTACTAATTCAAACACTCTAAAGAGCAATTTGGAACTATGCCTAAAGGGTTATAAAACTGTGCATGCCCTTTGATCAAGCAATACCATTAACATTTGGGTCTGTATCCCAAGGAAATTAAAAACCAAGAGGAAAAGAGCCTATGTGGGCAAAATGTTTGCAGAAGCTTTTTTAGTGGTGGAAAAGAATTGGAAATTGAGGAGATGTCCATTAATAGAAGAATGACTAAACAAGTTGTATATGAACTGTCAGGGAATACTATTGTGCTTTAAGAAATGATGAGGAGGATGCTCTTAGGAAAACATGGAAAGACTTACATGAACTGATGCAAAGTGAAATAAGCAGAACCAGGAGTATGTTGTGCATAGTAACAGTAATATTGTATAATGATCCACATTGAAGAACTTAGCTATTCTCAGCAAGACAGATCCAGGACAATCCTGTAAGACTTATAAAGAGTGCTGGACAGCTTCAGAGGAAGAACTTTTGAACCCTGAGTACAGATCAAAGATACATTTTCTTTATTTGGGGGGAGGATTTTGTCTATGTTCTCTTTCACAGAATGGCTTACATAAATGTTTTGTATGACTATTCATGTATAACCAAGGTAAAATTGCTTGCCTTCCCAAAGTGGGGAGTGAGGGGGACAGGGAGAAAGAATAGAGATCAATTTTAAAAAAAAAGTTAAAATTGTTTTGACATAAAATTGGAAAAATAAAATATTAAGATTTTTAAAAGTTTATTTTCTCACAAATCAACAGCCTAGACTTTTCTTTTGAAGCTGTTCTGTCCTTCAAAGTTTTGAAGCACACTGTTAAGCAATCTGGGGTTCTTAGAATCTTACAATACCTCAGATCCAAAGATGGCACAAAATTGTACTTGATCTCCCTAGTCTCCTAGGATGATCTCTATCAATTAGAGTGCACTCTGTTGATGATCCTTTTGAGAGTGTGCTGCGGCACATGCAATACACACAAAACAGGAACTGAATATATTCTTACCCAAACATCTAAGCGTTGGTAATGGGAAAAGAGTCAATCCACAGGCAGAGTTTTAATAGAAAGCTCTCCCTTATGGACAAATTTTCCACTTGGCCCAAAAACATAAGGCAGAGTTTTCTGATAAGAATGGGGTACAGGGCTCTGATCCCTTTGTGGTCACCAGAGTGTACCAAATAGAAGCCCACAAGACAGAGTTTCCAGGTAATTAATAATCAGTTTATTAATTATGCTAGCTAATAATAAATTGACAGTCAGTGGTTTCTGTTGGGAACCATAAGAGCTGCAGGATATTGAGAAATGTTTTTAACCTTCTAGCAGGAACTCTCTAGACAAGTGAAACTCATCCTTGATTGGCAAATATTTTAAAAGGAGAGGATCAAGGAGAAGGAGCCATGACAGGGGAAAATAACCAGCTTTTTTCACTTTTGTCTGCCCTATAAACCAAGTAAATTCGCTGACCAGGTACATGTCTGGGGGCTGCAGAAAATGCCTTACTGTTACACCCTTCACAAACTGCCACAAACTACTTTCTACAGTTCCCTTAAATAAGCATCACTTGTGTAAGGAGTCATCAAGAGCTGGGTCTTAACAGAAATAGAAGGAGAAGAATGGATTACAAATTAATACTTAGTTTTTGATATAATAGTTTATTATTAATTTCAGTCAGTACCCAGAGCCTCACATATGCCTTACTACTGCTGTACTTTAACATTGAGCCCACTCTTACTAAGGAATGTATATGTGCAAGGAGAGAGTGTGTGTTCCAATTTTGAACTATATGAGTATTGTAATCATTGTAACTATTGATACAAAATCTTGTAGCTATTGCTATATCTTTCTGAGAACCCCTTCCTAAATGCTGATGGGGTTCTACTAGCTAATTAGTGAGTATTATACGTAATATAATATAATAGCAATCCTTGAAGCAATGTCAAACCTTTTGGATTATCCCTACAATCCTAATAGAGGAAAAAGACAGCTAACCTTGGGGAACCTAATCTGCCAGTGCAAGTGACAGTTGAAATTGAGATTAAAATGGTTTACCATGATCCACGGGGAGAAGGAAAACATCCCTGAAGACCACCACAGATTTTCCAATCCCTTAAGTATTTATGAACTACCTAATATATTTAAGGAAATGTGCAAAGCTGTGAGAATGAAAAAAAAAAGATAGTCCCAGTCCGCAAGGAAATGGCATTCTATTGGAGGTCAGAGATGCAACAGACAAGAGATCAATCTATGAAGGATTATTTGAGAAAGGAGGAAACATGAATGTACCAACCTCTCATGAGGCATTGTCCAGCCATAGAAGTTCAGGAGTTGGAAATTGTACTTCTTTCCAGATAGTGAAAAGATTCAAGCATCAAATCAAACACTGGGTTGTCTTTAACCCATCCCTGTATCACTTCTGCTTAGCTGTAATGTTTATTATCCTAAAAGTATATGTGAAAGGTTTAATATAATTTCTCATCATTTCTTACAGCTGATCCTGTCAGTGAGTCATATTTATTTATGGCCTACTAAGTACCAGATACTGCGCTAATCACAGGAAAGTTTAAAAAGGGGAAAATAGTTCAAACCCTAAAGGAGCTCACAGACTAAAAGTGGAGACAACATGCAAACAACTCTGCATGGATTAATGATACACAGGATAAACTGAGGAGAATCAACAGAAGGAAAACATTGGTATAGAGGAGGATCAGGGAAACCTTCTTGTGGAAAATGGGATTTTAAGGAAGAATTGAAGGAAGCCAGAAGTCAGAGATGAAGAGGGAGTGACTATTGGGCACAGGGCCAGTGAAAATGCTTGGAATCGGGAGATGAAATGCCAACTAAATTGAACAACAAGGAGGCCTGTGTCTCTGGTTATTAAAGTAAGGTGAGGGTGAGGAGCCAAGATGGCAGAACAGAGGAAGCTCTCAGCTGAGTTTTTGCAACATTCCTTCCAAACAGCTTTAAAATAATACCTCAAATTGATTTCTGCAGTGGCAGGGTCAGGAAAGGTGAGGGTGTGACATTCTTCCTGCCCAAGACAACTTTGGAAGTTGGAAAGAGGGATCTGTGACAAGGAGTGTCAAAGTGACTGAGAGTCCTCATGGATAAAACACCAAATACAAAAGCATCTTATAGGTGGTGAAGGTAGAAGAACAAGGAGAAGGAGGAGAAGGAAGAAGAAGAGGAGATTTCCTTTTTTCCCCATAATTTTCCCAGTCCCTAATAAATCTGATCCCTCAGTTAGGGACCTAACTGGCAGGATTTTTTCTAGTTATTACGCTTTGGGAATCCTCAGGAGGACTTGGACTACTTTCTACAGTTCCCTTAAATAAGCATCACTTGTGTAAGGAGTCATCAATAGAGCTCTTAAAATTCAAATAGAACATCATCTGTTACAAAAATAGGTAGGAGTCTCATATAATTTTATAGCATAATTTCTATTGGCAAAACACACATAAATTTTTAAAACTATTTTAAAATTGATCAGTACTTACCGTTGGCTTGGAAGCTCCCTAATTGTCTGATTAAATATTCTAATATAATCATCAATTTCTGATTTTGTCTAATCTACATATTTTCCTTTTAGGGAGTAGGGGACCAGGAGAGTGGTAACAGCAGCCAAACTGGCTGTCATTGCTGCATTTATTTCAAAGCACACAACTGCAGTTTTGTTTGCTCTTCACTTAGAAGTGTCACTGACACCTCCTCTGAACTCACTTCTTGATGATGGTGCAAATGTCGGCCCTTAACTGCTTGGGCTCCAGATTACAGGCCAGCACCTCCCAGCCTGCTGCCAAAGATTTAATGCGCAGGTTCATGTTGGCCCTTCTCAAAGCCTCCATAAAACTTTTCTTTCCAAAGTCTCCAAA
>JAQQSV010003045.1:0-18420 GCA_028646515.1 Pseudochirops corinnae | reverse complement strand
TGATTAAAAATGTCATCTCCAAAAAATTAAAGCTGAAGGTCACACAGAGAAATAAACAGGCACATGGTAGGTACATGTCAGTTGTAACTCGTTTCCATGAAAGACTTGAATAAGAAAAGCAATGTAAAGGATATCATCCAGGAGATTGTGACTGGAAAGGAGGTGGGATAGTCATGTAGCAAGTATAAGAGATAATTGAGAGAGTTCTAAACTTATTGACACTGGCAAATCAAAAGAATGGAGAAAAATAGAAGAAAATGTGAAATATTTCATTTGGAAAACAGATGACCTGGAAAATAGATTAAGGAGTGATATTTTAAGTATTACTGGGCTACCTGAAAATAATGAACAAAAAAAGAAGAACCTAGATATCATTAGTACAAGACATAATTAATGAAAACTGTCCTGGTATCCTAGAACCAGAAAATAAAATAGAAATTGAAAGAATCCATTGATCACCTTCTGAAAGAGATCCCCAAATTAAAACTCCAGGAATATTAGAACTAAATTCTAAACCTCCCAGATCAAGGAGAAAATATTGCAAGGAGCTAGAAAGAAACAATTAAAATATCATGGAGTCATAGTCAGGGTAACACAAGATCTAACAACTTCTACATTAAAGGAGTAGAGAGTTTAGAATATGATATTCCAGAATTCAATCTATCTAGTAAAATTAAGTATAATCCTTCAGGGGAAATTAATATTTAATGAAGTAGAGAATTTTCAATCATTTCTCATAAAAATACCACAGCTTAGTAAAAAAAAAAATATTTTCAAATACAGGACTCAAAAAGAGCATCAAAAGAGAAACATGAAAGAGGAATCATAATGGACTTGGTAAGGCCCATCTATTTATACAACTATGTGAGAAGGTCATATTTATAACTACAAAGAACCTTATCATCATTATTAGAACAGAAGGAGTTTCCATAGAGAGAGGTCAAGGAAGTGAGTTGCCTGTTATGAGATGATTTTTTAAAAAATAAAATGAAAAAGTAAGAACAAGAAATGCACTGGGAAAAGAAAAAAGGGAGTTGAAGAATGGGTGGGAGGTTTATCTCAGAAAAAAAAGGCACAAAAGGAAGAGCTTTTACAGTTGAAGGTAAGATATGGGGTGGCAGGCAATGCCTGAATCTTACTCTCATCAGACTTCAGGCAAAGGGGAAATAACATATGCTTCCAACAGGGCAGTAGAATGAGAAGGGGAAAAGGGAAAGGGCGGGGAACGATATAAAGGAGGGTAAATTAAGGGAGGCAGTAGTCAGAAGCAAAATAGACTTTTGAAGAAGGACAAAGTAAAAAGAAAGGGAGAAGAATAAACATAAGTAGGGACGGCCAGGTGGCACAGGGAATACAGCACCAGCCCTGGAGTCAGGATGACCTGAGTTGAAATCCAGCCTCAGATATTTAACACTTACCAGCTGTGTGACCTTGGCCAAGTCACTTAACCCAAATTGCCCTCCAAACAAAAAAAAAAAGAATAAACATGAGTGAAATAGGATGGAGGGAAATTCATGGTTAGTAATTATAACTGTGAATGTGAGTGGGATGAACTCACCCATAAAAATGATAGTGTATAGTAGATTGTTTTTAAAATAAAAATTCAACTTATGTTGTCTACAAGAAATGCATTTGAAACAGAGACACACAGAATAAAAATAAGGGGCTGGAGTAGGATGTATTATGCTTCAGCTAGAGTGAAAAAAAGGGTAATAATCATGATCTAAGACACAGCAAAAGCAAAAAGATCAAATTAAAAGAGATAATCAGGGAAAATACATTTTACTCAAAGGTACCATAGACCAAGAAGCAATATCAAAAAAAAAAAATACAGTAAGTTTCTCTGATAAGCCCTTTATCTCTAATATATATGAAACTGAGTCAAATTAGAAAAAATATATATATACTTATATATGTTATTCCCCAGATGATAAATGGTCAAATGATATGAACAGGCAGTTTTCAGAAAAACAAATCAAAGCTATGTATTTTCATTTGAAAAAAAGTGTTCCTAACCACTATTGATTAGAAAAATGCAAATTAAAACAACTCTGGGGGACCAACACACATCTATCAGAAATGACAAATGATAGAGAGGATGAGGGGAAATAGGTACACTAATAATCTATTAGTGAAATTGTGAAGTGGTCTAATAATTCTGGAGAACAATTTTGAACTGTTTCCAAAGGGCTATAAAACTGTATATATCCTTTTATCTAGCAATATCATCAGTAGGTCTTATCCCAAAGAGATCTAAGAAAAAGTACCTGTCTGTACAAAATACTTATAGCAGTTCTTTTTGTGGTGGCAAAGAATTGGAAGTTCAGAGGATGCTTATCAAATGGGTAATGGCTGAACAAGTTGTGTGACAGAGTACTATTGTACTGTAAAAAAATGATGAGGATGTGGTTTCAGGGAAAAGGGGAGGAGGCAATATGAATGATGCAAAGTGAACTGAGAACAATTAGGAGATCACTGTATGAAGTAACAACTATGTTGTAATGATGAGAAACTGAAAGACTTGGCTACTCTGATAAATACAGTAATCCAAGATAATTCCAAAAGACTCATGATGAAAAAATATGCTATTCACCTCCAGAGAGAGAATGAATGATTGCTGAGTGCAAATTGAAGTATAATTTTCTTGTTTCTTTATTATTTTGGGGCATATGGCTAATATAGAAATATATTTTGCATGATTTTGCATGTATATTTGCTATACTTTGCTTGCATTCTCAGTTGGTAGGGGAGAGAGTTTGGAACTCAGTTTTAAAAGAAGAGAATGCCTGACACATAGTAGAAGTTTAATCAAAAGAATCAGGTTTCAAATCCAACTTCTTTTACATAATAGTTGTGTAATCATGAGTGGTTACTTAGCTTTTCAGTTTCCTAGGCAAGGAAAAGAAGGAAAAAAATGCAGGTAAATATTGTATTAGAATGGCTTTTATCTGAAAAGCACAAAATATTTGTTAAGCGTAGATTTTCACAAAACCTCTTAACACACCTGCAAGAGAAATATAGCACTTTGTAGCCATTCTTATTTTCCGGTAGAAACTGCAAAAATTAAGTGAACGCAGTCTTTTTTATAATGCTAAATATATTGAACTATATAAATGCTAGTAATTATTACTTTTTTTTACTATAAATTAAAAAGCATTTGTTAAGCTCTTACAATGATACCAAACACTAACTTAAACTCTAAATACAAAAGCAAAGACAAATCTGTCCTCAAGAAGGTTATTTTTTCATTTTTATTTTTAAAAATTTTACTTATTTTATTTTGCCCCAGTTACATGTAAGAACAATTTTAACATTCATTTTTAAAACTTTGAATTCCAAATTCTCCCCATTTCTCCTTCCTCACCCACCCCCTCATTGAGAAGATAGGCAATTCAATATAGGTTATACATGTGTAGTCATATAAAACACTTTCATAATAGTCATGTGAAAGACCAACTATATTTCCCTGCATCCTATTCTCCACTCCATTTATTCTATTCTGTCCCTTCACCCTGTCTCTGCTCTAAAGTGTTTTGCTTCTGACTACCCCCTTGCCCAACCTGCTTTCCCTTCTATCACCCTACTTTTCTAATTCCCTTCCCCCCTACTTTCCTGTAGAGTAAGATAGATTTCTGTACCAAATTGAATGTGGATGTTATTCCTTCTGAGCCAATTTTGATGTGAGTAAGGTTCACTCACTCCCTCTCACTTCTACCTCTTCCCTTCCACTGTAAAAGCATTTTCTTGCCTCTTTTATTTGAGATGATTTACCCCATTCTACCTCTTCCTTTCTCCTTCTTCCAGTACATTCCTTTCTCACCCTTTAATTTTACTTTTTAGGTATCATTCCTTCATATTCAACTCACACCTGTGCCCTCTGTCTATATGCACACAAGCTTTGCTTGTGTGTGTGTGTGTGTGTGTGTATAGTACTGTAATAATGAAAAAGGTCTTATGAATTACAACTATCATCCTTCCATGTATAAATGTAAACAGTTTAATAAGTCCCTTGTGATTTCTCTTTTTAGTTTACCTTTTCATGTTTTTCTAGAATCTTATATTTGAAAATCAAATTTTCTATTTAGCACTGGTCTTTTATCAAGAATGCTTGACCATCCATTTCCCTCCTCATGGATTATACTCAGTTTTGCTGCGTAGGTGATGCTTGGTTGTAATCCTAGGTCCTTTGCCATCCAGAATATCATATTCTAAGCCCTGTGATCCATTAATGTATAAGCAGCTAAATCTTGTGTTATCCTGACTGACTCCATGATACTTGAATTGTCTTTTTCTGTCTGCTTTCAATATTTTCTCCTTGACCTGGGTGATTCTTGAATTTGGCTAGAATATTCCTGGGAGTTTTCATTTTGGGGTCTTTTTCAGGAAATGATCAGTAAATTCTTTCAATTGCTATTTTACTCTCTGATTCTATAACATCTGGGCATTTTTCCTCGACAATTTCTTAAACGATGATGTCTAGGTTCTTTTTTTTTTTTTTTATCAAGGCTTTCAGGTAGTTCAATAATTTTTCAATTATCTCTCCTGTGTCTGTTTTCCAGAGCAATTGTTTTTCCAACAAAATATTTCACATTATCTTCTATTTTTTTCATTCCTTTAGTTTTGTTTTATGAATTATTGATTTCTCATAAAGTCATTAGCTTACATTTGGTCCATTCTAATTTTTAAGGAATTATTTTCTTCAGTGACCTTTTGGATTTCCTTTTTCATTTGACCAATTCTGATTTTTACATTTTTTCTCTTCACTGGCTTTTCAGACTTTTTTTTTTTTAACCATTTGGCCTGGTCTATTTTTAAGGCATTATTTTCTTTAGTATTTCTTATGGTCTCCTTTACTAAGCTGTTAACTCATTTTTCATGATTTTCTTACATCACGCTTATTTCTTTTCCCAATTTTTCCTCTACTTCTCTTAATTTTCAAAATCTTTTTTGAGTTCTTCCATGGCTTGAGACCAATTCATATTTTCATGGAGGCTTTGGATGTAGAAGCTTTGACTTTGTTGCATTCTTCTGAGTTGTATTTTGATCTTCCTTATCATAAAAGTAAGTTTCTATAGTCAAAATTTTTCCACTGTTTTCTCATTTTCCTAGCCTATTATTTGACTTTTTAACTCTTTGTTAAGGTAGGGCTTGGAATTCAGGGTGGAGAGTGCAACATTCTAATCTTCAGGAGTTTTGTGCAGCTGTTTTCAGAGATAATTCTAGGGTATTGCAAGTTTTCAGTTCTTCCAAGATGGTATAGAACATACTGCCTTGGAGAGGTGTTTATTCTTCTCTTGGCCTGTTCTCCAGTCTGTGAGTGAAGTATTCTTTTATGTTCTAGAACCAAGAGAAGGGACCCCTCTCCACTGCTGCAGCAAGCTCTGCTATGCTAGTGCTCCTCTCTGCCCCAGGACTGTGATCCAGATCCAAGTATGGGTAAAGCAACAGAATACTGCCTTAGTGCCAACAAAGAGAACCCTTTAATCTCCTTCTGAACAGTTATTTGATGCCCTTACTGTCTGTGGGTTGAGAGCTCTGGAAGCAGCTGCTCCTGCTGCTGCTACTACTGCTATTGCCACTGCCACTGCTGCTCCCAAGGCCTGTTCCTAGCTTGCTAGGGCTGGGGCTATGCTGGCATGGCCTATGGTGGACTGAACTCCTCTCTCACCCAGGTTCAACAGACCTGTCCTGATGACCTTCTAAGTTGTCCTTGGCATCTGTGGGCTGAGAAGTCTGAAAACTACCACTGCTGCCAATGATTTAGTCACCCCAAGGCCTGCTCCAAGGAGCCAGGTCTGCGCTGGTGCAACCTCCACTGGACTGTGCTCCTCTCTCACACTGGTGCAACAGACCTTTCTTATCAATGTTCCAGTTTGTCTTGGGCTGAAAATTCATTTCTCTCTGTCTTTTTTGTGGGTTCTGCTGCTCTAGAGTTTGTTTTAGAGTCATTTAAAGGTAATTGGAGGGATTTGGGGGACAACTCAGGCTAGTCTCTGACTTTACTCTGCCATCTTGGCCCCCAAGTGGCTACAGTCATTGATTCTTTGTAGAATTTGAAAATAGTTATTCTCATCATTTTTTCAGCTATAATTTTTCTCATTACTCTCTGTCTTTCAATAAAACATAATAAAAAAAAAGACTAGAACTCCACTGATCATAAATGAAAGGGCTTGTTTGTTTATTCTTAAACAATTCTAGGATTTCTGGGAATAAACTCAGAGTCCTTATTTGTGATATATGAATTGCTTCTCTGCTTTGTAAGCTTTCCTTTACAAGGGGTGTCTACTTTGAATAAGTAGAGTGTAGCACTCAAATAAATAACAAGTCTACTAAGAGATTTTCAAATGCTCTGTCCACACAAATATACACAATTGATTTGACCACCTTGATGGAATTAACCTGTAAACTAATAAATCAAGCAAAATTTCCCTTTGAAATTATGAGCAGACATAACTGTATATATATAAATTGCTGGAAAAATTAAAGTCATTCCCCAAGTTCTCCTTTCTCCCTTTCTATTCCACATCTATCAATCAAAAACATTTATCAAGCTCCAACTATATGTCAGACACTGTACTAGGCAGTGAGGATACAAAAAGAAGCAAAATATAGCCCCTGCCCTCAAGGAGCTCGCAATCTAAAGGGGAAGGGGAACAGCAAACAAATATATACAAACAAGCTATGTATAGGATAAATAGGAAATAATTAAATGAAGGAAGCTACTGGAATTAAGAGGGGCTGGGAAAGACTTCCTTTGGAAACCTAGATTTTAATTGGGATTCAAAGGAAGCCATTGTAGCTAGTAGGTGGAAAGGAGGAAGGAGTGCCTTCCAGTCATGGAGAAATTAGAGAAAATTACTAGAGTCCACAGAAGGAGTACCTTGTTCATGGAAAAGAAAGGAAGCCAGTGTCATTGGATAAAAGAGTATGTGGCAAGGGAGTAATAAGCTGTAAGAAGACTGGAAAGGTAAGATAACTAAGATTATGAAGGGCTCTGAAAAACAGGCAGAAGATGTTGTATTTGGTCCTGGAGGTCATAGGGAGACATTGGTGTTTATTGAGCAGTGGGTGTGCGTGTGTGTGTGCGTGTGTGTGTGTGTGCGTGTGTGTGTGTGTGTGTGTGTGTGTGTGTGACATGATCAGACCTGTTCTTCAGGAAAATTGCTTTGTTGCCTGACTGGAGGAAGAATTGGAATGAGTAGAGACTTGTGACAGGCAGAACCACTAGCAGTCTATTATAATAGTCCAGTATTGCAGTGATGAGGGATCAGCACTAAAATGGTGGCAGAAGAAAGTAGAGGGAGTATTTGTGAGATGTTGCAAAGGTGAAATTGACAAGCTTTGGAAAGAACTTGGATATGGACAGTGAAAGTTAGTGAGGAATCCAGGGTGGCACCTAGGCTATGAGCCTGAAGGACTTGAGAGAATAATGAATCCCTCAGAAACTTTTCACTATTATCTTCTCCTTTACTCTGTCTCACACGAAGACGTGGTTCTGGTCTTTGCCAAGGCTAAATCCTCTATGTGAACAAGTGATCCCCTTCTTTCCTTTCTCCAGAAGCCTTGTGTCTAATGGTAGCCTTTCTAGGGTGAGGGGTAGGGGAAAAAAAAGGAAAAAAGACATTTACAGGAAATTTTGTTGTATATTTGAAAGGAATAGCAAGTTGTGCATAATAGATATGCAGTTTCATACACAATCATCTTTTTATTGTACTATATTATGGAAATGCTTGTTTTTATTCCATAAATTTAAAATAAAGTAAAATTTTAAAAATCATACTTAAACCATAGTCTCATACCTCTAAGTACCTGCTAGACATCTTGAACTGGAAGTCTCATGAATATCTTAAATTCTGCATGTCCAAAATGTACCTAGATGATACACTGAATAGAGCACCAGCCCTTCAATAAGGAAGCTCTTCTCCATTGCTGTCAAGGATGTTACCTTCCTGCCAGTCCCCCAGGCTCACAACCCATTATTCTTTACTCCTCATTATCTCATCCCTTCATATCCAATTATTTTCCAAGTTCTGTCAATTCTGCATTCACAACACATCTTGTATACACCCCTTCTCTCCTTTCTCATTGTAACCACCCAGGTATAGGTCCTCATTATTTCATGTTTAAGATATTGTAATATTCTGCTGGTCAGTCTCCTTACATCAAGTAGCTCTCCCTAAAACAGTTTATCCTCCACTCAACTGTCAAATTGATCTTCCTGAAAAGCAAGTCTGACTGTGACATGCCCCAATTCAATAAATTCTGATGGCACCTGATTACTTCCAAGATCAAATATAAAATTCTTTCTTTGGCTATTAAAGCCCTTCCTACTGACCCCTTCCTATCTTTCTATTTTTCTTACACTTACTTCCCCAACACATATACTGTGATCCAGTGACACTGGCTCCTTGATGTTCCTCCCATCTCCAATCTGGACATTTTCATTGCTTCTTCCCCATTGCTGGAATGTCCTCCCTGCCCATGATCTCCAAACTTCTCTGGCTTTATTCAAATCCTACCTAGAGAAGAATCCTACCTTCTCCATGAAGCATTTCTCAGTCTGCTTTAATCTTAGTGCCTTCCCTCTGAGATTATTTCCAATGCATCCTGTATATATCTTGTTTGTACAGTTGTCTGCATGTTGTTTCCCCAATTAGGCTTCTTCCTTGGAAGAAGGGACTTTATTTTGCCTTTCTTTATATCCCCAGGACTTAGAGCAGTGTCTGGCACATAGTAGCTACTTAATAAATGTTTATTAACTTAACTTGATTTTTGTACCATCTTTCTAAGTAATATATGAGGATTCTCCATGCTGCTTATCCACCTTTCATTTCCACCTTTATCTAGCTCTCACTTGTGGCTTCAAGAAGCTGTGGCGTGTGCAGTGGCTATACCCCAGTAATTTAGCAGTTTGGCTAAGCCAGGTTGAGGGTAACTGAGAGGCCTCAAATCTGTCAGTGAGTTAGGAAGAAGTCTACCCTAAGCACATAAAGAATTTTCTCCATCAGAATGGGCATAATGAGAATAATCTGTTTCAATTGCTACAAAGGTGGTTGAAGGAGGGATTGTGGAGGGCTTAGAGCTTAGTCAGGCATCAAAGATACCAAGGTCATTCACTGTTCCTTGACCATTGCCAATCATCTTGACTTTTGTTCTACCACTGGATTTTGATGAGTCAGGATTACAAAGTGAGGCTGATGACTTTGTGCCCCTCTGTCTTGCTTAAATTCAATTCTTACACAAATCAAGACATCACCCTAGGTTGTCATTGGTCCTCTTCCAAAACAAAGGACAAATAACAGTAACAAGAAATTATGAAGCTTACCAAATATTTGCCATTAAATTCATGTCACATATTCACATGATACTCCCTGCTAAGAAAAATGTTCTATTTTTAGAATGTAAGTCCAAATGTATCCCTGGAAAAAAGATCCATGTTTAATGGTTCTAGAGTCAATTACATTTGGAAAATTACTTGAAGTCTGTAAAATAGGAACAAATAATTTTTTACTCTACATGTATATGATTTTCAGATCAAAGAGGCTTTCAATTTAAGTACCAGCTAAGGCACTCAGGTAAGCAGCTCTGTTTCTACTACCCACCTACACACTTTTACCATCCTTCCTACATAAGATTTTCATTGTTTTATTTGTTTCCTTAATTTTTTCAAACAAAGCTCAAACTCCAGGCTTTTGGAAATGGATGGGGAGCAAATTTAGAGTAGAATGGACTCAGTCAAACATGCTGCTGAAAGGTCTGTTTATTTTAGCACATGTGTTTTGCATGGCTGCTATCTTTAGGATTTTCTCCCCAACTGTGCTGCCTGATGAGAGGGGATCACTTATACAGAGTAGAATAGGACTTTATGTAAATATCTTTTTTTTCTTTAGGAAAAAAAATTAGCTGACACCCAGGGCCAAAACCCTGACTTGGATTATCTACAAAACATGCCTGCTCAAATATCTGAACGTACCAAGTTAATAGTGAGGCTGAGTTGAAAACGTGTTGAAAATTGTTCCCCAAACCAGTCAACAAGGATTACTAAGTGCTCACTATGTGCCTAGTACTACACTTAAGCCTTTCCCTCAGCATTCCAGGATAGATAGCATCTCAAAATGGACTTGCCGTTTAAAAAAAAAATCAGATGAAGCTTATCCTAATTCAGGCAATGCCATTCCCTCTTCACCTGAATGCAATATACCATTCCCTTTTCTTAATGTGATTTGAAAATGCAGAAGAATTCAACATAATTCAGTATGGAAGATTCAGTGTTTGGTGATGCAGAAGTATGGGCCCTTGGAGTCAGGGTATCTAGGTTCAAATCCTACCACTAATAAAGCTCCAATTCTAGTGGATCTCTCTACCAATTCTAGTACCTTCATCTACAAAATGAGGTCAGATGAAATATTGAGTATAAAGTAATAGGGACAGAACCTGTGATTTCACTGGCATAGGAAACCTCTAGAGGAAGAAGTTTCTTCCACCAATGCAAGTCAACATAATCTCTTTACCTGATAGTTGTCTAAAGCAGTGATGTCCAACTCAAATTGGAATGGGGGCTACTAATCTGCTACATAAGGGTCCCTGTGGGGAGCATATTGACTTAGCTATAAAATGTAGGGTTTTTTTGCAATATTTTTATTTATTTTGTTGTATTTTTATTAAATATTAAATAAATATAATAAACAAATTAAATAAATATTAAGTAAATAAAATATTATTTATTTTGTTAAATATGTCCCCATTACATTTTAATCTCTCCAGGGCTGCACTGAGAAATGGCATGGGCCACATGTGGCCAGTTGGCCACATATTTGACATCTCTTGCCTAAAACACAGAGAAATAGATTGACTTGCTCAGGGTCACAAAGTCAATATGTGTCAAAGAATATGTGTCAAAGAATATGTGTCAGGCTTTTCTCCTGCCAAGGTTAATTTTCTACCTACTATCCCATAATGACTCAAAATATAATGGGTAGTTACTATTAATATATTGATATTCCTTTGAGGAGAAATTGGTTTTGATTCTAACAGAATAATTGAAATCATTACCAATTTTGTAAAAATCCTATTAGTAATGTGAACTAAGGATGATCATGATATTCTTGTGGTCGTTGAATGACCCTTGACCCCAAATGCAGTGAAGTATCACTTCAGCACTTCACTTTAGCATTCCACTTTAGTAGAGTTGAATGTAAACTCCCTGAGGGTAGGGATCATTTCCTTTTGTGTTGGGGTATCCCCAGCACCTAGTACAGTAGTTTGCCTAGAGTAGATGCCTGACTGAAATTCTTGACTCTCCTGTAGGCAGAAATCTCAAGGGAAGCTGGGCTAGCAAATATAAAATACAGCAGACAAACAAGCATCAGCAAGGACCCAGGCTTATATTTAATTTGTGCTTATTTAATGGTCATGAAAAATTCATATAATGTCACATAAAAATGTCTATATGTTATTCCAGCTCTTAAAGGTTCAGCTTAAAATAGCAAAATGCAGGAAATTCCAAGTTAGGGAAGAAATTTCTTCCTCAATCAGCCCCCTTGGTGCCTAGATATTGCAGAGGTCCCTGAACTATGGGTAATTTTTCATTCTTCTCCATATGAACTTCAAGCCTTTTATGCAGTAAACTGAGCCCAGGACTTCACCCCATTCTGAATTCCTTGGCTTTGGGTGTTTGCAGCCAGACTGTTAACATTTTAAATTTCTTTCTATTTTTATATCTATAAGAAAAAAATGGCTTTGGGTTGGGAATTGGAAAAAACCTGAAAAAGGAAGATGTATGATACACAATGGTCATCTCACTTCCAAGGAAATCTACCAACTGAACTTGTAAAAATGTCATTTGTAAACATAATCGTGGAACTTGAAAATAATAGGTTTGGGGTAGTCTGGAGAAAATTTCATAAATATAGCAATGTAATTTGTAATTTGTAACCACTGATTGCAATACATTGTAATGTCAATGTTGCTAAGGTAGCCTTGTGAAAAATTTCAAAAATGTCAATCAGTACTTAGCTAATTGACCACAAAGAATCAGTTACTTTTAACACCTTAAATTATAGAGAATATATATTTAAATTGGGTGAAATTTATTTCTTAGGTAGGAAATGCATAGCAATTAATCTTATTAAAATGGTAATGAATTTAGGGATTTTCCTTTAACCAGCCTTCTTTCCTTCCCTCCCTCTTTCTTTCCTTCCATCTTCTTTTGTTCCTTTCTTCCTTTCCTGTTTCTCTTTCCCTTGTTTTCTCCCACAAAAATTTATGAGCAAAACACTGTGAAAAGTGCCAATTGAGAATCTAGAATGATGAAAATGTTTATTTGGCTAACAAAAATATAATCTCTCAAATTTCAGGTAAATAATTTTTGGTAAGTTTAAAGCTTACAGCAATACAAAATATGATTAGAAATATTTTAGAAAGTACATTCTTTTAACCTAGCTTAAAGATGAGTTCACTTAGTGCTACAACACCAAAATAATCAGTTTACAAAAGACACATTAAGATTGTCATAATGTTGACAAAGATAAAACACACACACAAATAAAAAAATATGAATTAGTTCACTTTTCAACTGATTCTGTTGGTATTATGGGCATAATATCCCTATATTCTCAGTGGACATATTAGAGTTTAAGTCTTCCAAGAAAACATTTTAAAACATTTTACTATTGAGTATTCACTGTGCTCTATGGAGGAATTCCACTTTTTACTCTAGAATTTCTATAAACTTAACATTATTATTGTCCACAAATTAGCTAATATAATAATATATTTTATTTTTACCATATTTCCTTTAACTATTTGTGGCAATATAACATCACTTATACTGCTTAAATGTAGCAAACAAAACTGTTTTCATTTGGATGCACATACACTGAAAAGCAGGCATTTTCCATAGTTTTTTAAAAAAGAGTTTCAAAAGATTTTTTACTTTTCAATTTCAATTTTCATTTGCTTTTAATATGGGCTTTTGCTTATTTAACAAAAATACATCACAGCTGAGATATATTTCTATTTTCATTTATTTGTTTAAATGTTAATTTTGGACTGTAAGACATGCATCTAGAACTCCTGCTGATATAGGCAACAAGCAAGACTATATCTATCATAAGTGCAGTTATGGATTCAAAAAACTCTGAAGGGCAGACAGTTCCTTTCCATCTATGAGTCTTATTCTAGACTTTAATAATAGTCATTTACACCAAAGATGAGAAAAAGATAATTATGGAAAAAGAAAAGCTTGATATTCTCTCCAGTTTGATTAAAAACAAAACAAAGCACTAACCATTTTTTATTATTGTTCGAAAACTTTAAAAAAATTCTGAAAGCATAAAAGATGATTGGTATAGAATCTATTCTGACCAGTAACCATTTCATCTTGAAGCTATTCTATACATTTTTTTTAATTTACCAGAAACATGAAGAGGAAAATATGAGAAATGGGATGAAGTTTTATATAGAGCAGACTTCTCACTTCTAAAGGAGAAAAAAACCTTATTTAACAAATAGGATTGTTTTTAAAAATTTTATTTGCATCAAAACAAATTATTTTCATTTGGCAATATTTTTTTGTTCAACATGATCTCAAACTAGCCAATCCGATCATTTGTTCCCAAAAATTAACTGCCCTAAAAGTATAGAAACACAAAGAGAAGTTGGTGATAAAGAACTATGAAGCTATAGTTTATTAAGAAGACAGTTCTCTTGGTGTCTGAAAAGCTGCCAGAATCCTTGACTTACCCCTTTCGTATTTTGTTGTTCTCATTGTTCCAGGAAACACAATCATTCAGTGAGTCCAACAATAAAGAGGCCTTTTGGGAAATGAGAGCTACAGTCTGGGCTGTAAGCATTAACTCTCTGATTTGAGTAACTTAATTCACTTCACTGACTATGCTGTCCATATTTTTTTTTTAAGTGATAGTGTCTGAACTCAATGATTTGTTAGACCCAAACCCTTATTCCCTTCGCAAATAAAATAACGATGATGATAAATATACAATGAATGCACTACCACCATCATGTCATTTAAAGACTTTAAGGAGAGAGAGAGAGAGAGTATTTCTGGGTATTTTGTGTTGTTTATAAAAACTGTCCTCATACAGTATTTTGGATCTCTGCCATATCATGGTTAAAGGAATTCCTCAGTATGTTAAGAATGCTTCTAGTGATTCTTTTCTTTACTTAGAGTTTTTTTGATTCATTAGAATAAATTAAAATGATTTCATCTATTACATTTTGATAAGATGGTTTTTGAAGTACAGTCTAATTCTTATAAAAAACTCCATAGACACCTTTCTGTATGCCTCATTTTATTGCTCGTCACAGATGATATTTATAACTCAGCCATATGTGGTTATAAAGATTTATGATGAGTCTGTGGAATAAGCCCTGTTAATATGTAGGGTAAGCAGCCAAGATTTTTGCCTCTGTAGGCCTTGGAGATTTCTAATAATATGAAGCCATTTTGATAGCTCGCCAAGCAGTGTACAGTTGGAAAGATGCCCTGTATTGACGAAGGGGTTAGCTATGTGTATAAGTCTAAAGGCACAGTGTGTGGGGTTTTGTTGAAAACTTTTGGAAATTTCAACAGACTTGTTTTTTTCTGCATTGTCTTTCTCATCTGAGCAGATCTGAAAGTTGGGAAACCTGATGATGGAAAGGTAAAATGGTGACTTAAATGCCTGCAAATAGGAACCAGACTAAGAATGTGTTGCTATGATTCTCAATTCTATTTTCAGATAGTCTAGGCTAGGGCAAAACCATTCTGAGGTCCATTGCTTCAGCATAACCAAGCTAATGAGTACTCTGGCAGAGGTATCACTGGATACTTCTGTAACCTTAAGCAAGTCATATGAGATCTGTGAATCTCTGTTTCCTCCCCTATAAAATTAAGGACATATACATAATCTATAAGTTCTTCTCCCACTTTAAATCATTTTCCCCTTTGAGAAAGCTATATTTATTGGTCCTATAAAGGACTTCTGTGAACTGATGCACTGTGAAGTAAACAGAACCAGGACATTTTATACAAGGACTACAATATTATAAAGGAAAATAATTTTGACTTAAGAACTACGATCAATGTAATTAGCAACCACTATTCCAGAAGAATGATGATGATTTCCACATTTTAAAATAGAGGCAATGAATCACAGATACAGACTGAGAGACACAGCCAATGCATGGATTTGCTCAGTTTGAATATACTTTTATGTTAAAAGGAAGGGAAATTTTTGGAGGAGAGAATAGGAGTGCTTGTGAGAGGGAGAAAAGTGCAATAATAATGATATAAGGAAAGGGAAGGAAGAGAAATGGAAAAAGAAAAAAGGAGCAGGAAAGAAAAAATTTTTTTTTGCTTTTAGGAGGGGGGAGGGCAGGGCAATTGGTGTTAAGTGACTTGCCCAAGGTCACAGGGCTGGTAAGTGTTAGATGTCTGAGGTCAGATTTGAATTCCAGTCCTCCTGACTCCAGGGCCAGTGCTCTATTCACTGCACCACCTAGCTGCCCCAAAGAAATGTTGTTTTTTTTTTAAATACACAAAATGCAGTTTAGAAAGAAATACAGATAGGCAGAATAGTCTGTGAACTACTATGTTAAATTTATTACAAAGAAAAATCTAAGGTATAACTAATAAGAACAATGATTTATTGTGAAATTCTCTTCTGTATTCTCCTTTATATATAGAAATCTTAATTAGTTACTGCTCTTTTTCAAGGACATAATAATAAAAAATGTAAAAAAATAATTAAAAGTCCTTAAGCTTGGTACCTACAATCAGCCTATAACCTTACCTTCCACAATCATTAAGTCAAAGTCCACAATTCTGCAGGACTTTTCTTCTTCCCTTTTATACTTCTTGATAGGTTAATCATTTTTCCCTAAGGCAGTTTTTATTATTGATTGATTTCAACTCAACTTCTCCTAAATGAGAGGCAATGTAGACACAGTGACTATTGGTTATGTGATCACAGAAAAGTCTCTTAACCTCTGAATGATATTCAGGTTCTCTGAGATTATGAGTTATAGATAAGGGTTCATTTTGTCTCTATTTTTTTTCTGCATTAGTGGAAGGATCCCCACACTGACAAAGTCACAGACATATAATACTATGGATTGGTTCATTTACCTCTCTTGAATATCTTAAAGTTGGGTTTCTAGGAAAGGGCCTGGCACTAGGAGTCAGATATCATTCTGAATCTAGTAGGTCATTTGAGTATGTATTCCTCTGACTATGCCACTTAGCCTCTCTGTGCCTCAGTTTCTTCCTCTGTAAAATTGGGCATTTGTCTAGATGACTGCTAATTTTTCTTCCAGATATGATATTCTATGATCTGTCCTGGTCTCTGAACTCCCCAAAGGTTGACTCTACTCTAAGGTATTTACTGTTTTGTCAAAGACTGTTGAAGTTCTCTGAAAAAATACTCGAGATCAAATTGTCTTATATGGTTTAATTTACTGAAGTATTATTTAAATCATTACAAATTAATATTTTCAAATGAGGTATTATAATGATTTAAGTGATTAGAATCATTTAGTCTGAGAAATTGTACTGTATTTGACTTATAGTGGAAATGGTGCCAAAAAACATATAGCAATGAAATCTCTAGATGGAAATTCCGAGGCAATGACATATTTATATATCACTCAGGGGATTGAAGGATAAGAGATGGATAATAATAATAATTGATGATAATAACATTCTCCTTTATGTATAAAGCATTTCACATATATTATTTAATTTGATCCTCACAGCAAACCTGTGAGGTACATGTTATTATTATCCACATTTCACTGATGAGGAAACTGAGACTGAGAAAGTTAAAGTGCCTTGCTTAGGGTCCCATAGCTAGTATGTGTCTGAGGCTACATCCATTTCAGGTCTTCTTGCCTCCAAGTTTAGCAGTAAATTTTCTGTGCTGTCTCCATTGATAGCTCATGTATTGCACTGATGTCCATGAGATATAAGAGCAAGTAGAGGAAGGCATCCAGCACATTGAGTGGGGCCTCTAAGGAAGATTATTGAAGAACATGCAAAAGCATCACATAGGATAGAAATGTATGGGTAGGTTTCAATCTATACTAGTGGAGGGAGTACTCACCCAAATTATATGATAGATTCATTGAAGTTATAAGGAACTTAGATTCTAAATTGCCTTCCAACTCTAACATTGTGGGATTTTATGGTCTAGCATGATCAATGTTTTAAAAGAAAAGAACTATTTTAATGATAAAACATTCCTCTTATTAATTTTTCTTCATAAAAACAGATAAATCAATATGTAAAATAATAACAATCACAGTAATAATAGTGAACCATTAAATAGCACCTTTAATATAGCACCACTGGGGGCAGAGCCAAGATGGTGGCATAGGAGCAGCAAAGAACCACAGCTCCCATATGGCCACCTCAAAATACACATAAAATATGACTCTAAACAAATTCTAGAGCTCTAAAATGCACACAAATATACTTTCCGCTGAAGGCAGCTAGGCTAGGAGAGACTACCTCAGTGCTGGGAGCCAAAACCAGCCCAGCCTCAAAGGGTGGCTTGGCCCTGGGGGCAGCCTGATGAGCTGAGCCGAGCTGCAGCTGGAGCTTCAGGAGAGTGAATCTGTGGCAGCTGTGGCAGTTTCCAGAATTATCAAGCCATAAGAAGAAAAGGACTAAGTGAAAGGTCAGTGGAACTCGTCTAAAATTGGGAGAGATAAGCGGATCCAGCCAAATATCCTGCAGGGCAAGGAAGTGGCAGAAGCGGAGGCCCTGCAGCTGCCTCCACGTTGCTGCTTCAGAGAAGCCTACAGACTGTAGGGAGGGGCCAAGCAATCATTCAGAGGCCAAGTGCTCTTGTGTTGAGCGGGCTGGATCCGGATCATGGTATTGGGTGGTGGTCCTGGGGTTCATTTTCAGTGAGCCAGAGCTGGTGGGGGCTGCAGCAGCCTCCTAAAAGTGCCAACAGCTGGGAAAACCCCAGTGATTTGGGACAGAGCTTTCCCCTCTGGAAGCAGAGTTCCACAGAGCAAAAAAATCAGTGACTGGCCAACCATGAACAAGCATAGGAAGCAAAGTAAAAACAGCAACCAAACTCTGGATTCCTTCTTTGGGAAAAAGAAGGATCAAAGCAGGGAATGGAAGAAAGACAACAGAGTCAGAGCTGCTGCACCAAAAGCTTCCAAGAAATATGAAGATTGCCTAAAAGCTAGAAATCAGCTTAAGAAGGATTTTGAAAACCAAATGAGAGAAGAGGAGGAAAAATTGGGAAGAGAAATAAGAATGATGCAAGAAAATCATGAAAAGAAAGTCAGCAATCTGACTGAAGAAATTAACACCTTAAAAAATAGATTAACTCAAATGGCAAAAGAGGCCCAAAAAGCCAATGAGGAGAAGAATGCCTTAAAATGTTGACTTTGCCAGATGCA
>JAQQSV010003044.1:0-18436 GCA_028646515.1 Pseudochirops corinnae | reverse complement strand
GAGAAAATCTGAAACTCAAGTGATTGTGGAACTGAATCTTGTAAATTAAAAGTAAATGAGTAAAAAAAAAAAAAAAAAAGGTGGTTGGGTTCTATCCAAAACCAGCATACTGTTGTGTACCAATAGAACCTTAAACCACTTGCATCCTATGAACCAAAGATATCATTTTTGTTTCTTTAGGTACAAAAATATATCAGACTGGACCGTCAGTTTTGGGACTGTGGTAAATCCTCCCTACATGAAGAACAAGATAAGAGACTTTATTGTTCATGAAAACTACAACCCACGGGCCCACCATGATGACATAGCTGTTGTGCTCCTTGCTGAACCAGTTTCTTTTACAAACAATGTACACCGAGTGTGTCTTCCAGAAGCTACCCAGAACTTTGTGCCAGGGTCTGATGTTGTTGTGACAGGATGGGGAGCGCTTGCAAAAGATGGTATATGTGCCAAGAATAATTCATATTTTCATATATGGGATAGAATTCAATTCAATTTAACAAACATTTATGTTTTTCATATGTTCAGCCCACTCTCCTAGATTTTAGGGATACAAAGTTAAAAAGAGACACAACCCCTGTTCTCAAGACACTTACAAGCTGACAGGGAAAACCTCTAGGGGCAATGCCAGATGAGAGAACCAAAGTTTTCTACTGTGCCTTAATCCTCAGGGAAGGACAATCCCAGAACATCTCTAGGTGACTGAAGGGTTCCAGATGGGCCTGAAACCTTCCAGGTCAATAATCTAGAGCTTGGCACCACTGGTCTGGAGTCTCTGATTGAGGCAGGCTTGGGTCTAGTTAGATTTCACTCCCTATCTGCCAGTTATTCATTATGGTCTCTCTGTGTCTCTGACTTTGTGTCTCTGTGTCTGTCTGTCTCTGTGTGTGTCTCTCTTCTTCCCCCCTCTGCTTCCTTCCAGCACACACTCTCTCTCTCTCTCTCTCTCTCTCTCTCTCTCTCTCTCTCTCTCTCTTTCTTTTTCTCTCTCTCTTTCTCTCTCTCTCTCTCTCTCTCTCTCTCTCTAATATATACAACCCTACAATGATCACCTATTCTCTCACTCCCACTTTCTCACTTCTTCTAGTTCTAAGCTCCTTGGTTGAAGGGACCATATCACCTTTGTCTTTGTATCTACAGCTTATCATAGTGTCTTGCATATTCTAGATACAATAAATATTGGCTGAATTGAACTGAATAGTTCATTTCTCCCTCTTACCCCCATGATGTGAGGAATGTCCCAGGAAAACAAAATAATTTAGACTCTATTCCTGGAAGTCTCTCCCTAGATCTGAAGTCTTAATGCTACATTATTATGGACTGGAAAGGACCTTAGAGATTATTTATTTTAATTTTCTCATTTTACAGATTAGGAAACAGGCTCAGAGAGGTGAAATGTCTTCCAGAGCTAATTAATGACAGAGCTAGAACTTGAACCTGGGCTTCCTCACTCCTGGTCGCTACAGCTCAAAGATCTTGAATGGAACACCTCTGAGAGTGGGACCTAAGAGGCTTATGCCATCCTAATAGTAGTCAATGATCAAATAGGGCTGATTTTGTCTTTTCTTTGTTTTGTTTTGTTTTTTTTTCCCTAGCTAATAGGACTCTCTCTTCTCAATTATTGCTGTTCTTCAAGGATGCTCATTTGCTAATTTCAATTTATTTTAGGTTCATTTCCAAAATTACTTCAAAAAGCACCAGTGAAAATTATTGACACAGAGATTTGCAATAGTAAGGATTCCTATGATGGTCTCATACTTGACACAATGGTATGTGCAGGTTATATGGAAGGACATATTGATGCCTGTCAGGTAAGTCCATACCAACAAGAGAAATAATGTAAAGGCATCTTCCATAAAGAGTTTCATTTAGATATTTATGGGAATGACTCACAAAATTTTTGTTTTAATCTATATGAATTTATATTTCCACATGTTTTTATATTTACTGAGAGGAGTCTATGTGACAATGGATGGAGTGAAGGTCCTGTAGTCAGGAAGACACATGTTCAAATGTGTCCTCAGACAGTCACTATCTGTATAACCTTGGCAAGTCACTTAACTCCTTAACTTTAACCTACAGATAAGGAAATTCAGTTTTCTCACCTATAAAATGATGATAATAGTAGTATGTTCCTCCCATGGTGGTTGTGAGGGTCAAATGAGATAATATTTGTAAAGTGTTTTGCTAAACTTAAAAATGCTATGTAAATGCTAATTATTACTGCTACTATGACTACTCCTACTACTACACTACTACTACTACTACCACTACTACTACTACTACTACTACTACCATTATCATGATTACTACTACAACTTTTGTGGGATATGAATTAAGTTTGAAGCACCTGGACATGTGATTATATGTGTGTGTGTTTGTGTGTATGCACACACACATACATACATTTATACTCCCTCTACCACATAAATAAGTCTATAAATTGTAATATTAGAAAATTGCCAATAGTCCCATGAGGTTAAGTGACTTGTCTATGGTCAGGACCTGAAACCAGGTCTTTGTGACTCTAAGGCTGGCCTTCTATCCTTATGCCATCATTATTTATCTTATATTTAAATTGTTGTTATTCATTCATTCAGTTGTGTCCAACTCTTTGTGCTCCCATGGACTTATTTATGGGGTTTTCTTTGCAAAGATACTGGAGTAGTTTTCCACTTCCTTCTCCAGGGTGTTCCCATTTTACAGATGAGGAACTAAGGCAAACAGGGATGACACAGCAATTAAGTGTCTCAAGTCAAATTTGAACTCATATCTTCCTGACTCCAGGTCAGGCATTCTATCCATTGAAGCACTTCCCCCATTATATTTAAATAGCAGTCTCTAAGTCAGTAAAAAATCAACCTGAGAGGTTCATAAATAACACTTAGTCCTACTCTACCCTCCCACTTTGCCCATTCCAACCTCTCCATTGCTTGGTCCAATTTATTTCAGTTAGCAACAGATTAAGCGAGGAGTGAGAAGGAAGGAGGGTGGCCTTGCCACAAAATATCAAAAGGCCTAAGGGGTCCAGGAAGTCTGGATTGGTTCAGGGGGCCCTTGGTCTTTGCTTCATAGGAAGTCTAGAAAAGTAAATTGTTATAATGATAAATACATCTTCCTGTGTTTAGGGTGATTCTGGTGGACCACTGGTTTACCCCAATTCTCGAAATATCTGGTTCCTTGTCGGAATAGTGAGCTGGGGAGATGACTGTGGCAAGAAGAATAAGCCAGGTGTCTACACTCGAGTGACTTCCTATCGTCCATGGATTGCTTCTAAGACTAGTATCTGAGAAAAGCATTTTGTAGAAATAATGTCAGGTTATGCATGTCTATGATGGCTGCACCTTATCTAACATATGTTTGAAAGTATTTTTTGCAAATGGATGTTCAAACATTATTATCTTGAAAGCCTACATACAGAACTATCTACAATGCTCCTATCCGCCTCAAACAAAGCACTTTGAATTTCTCCTTTGCTCCCATCACTCCTTATACTATGTACTATGCTTACCTGGGAAGGTGTTCTACCTCCCCAACAGAATATAAGCTCCATAAGGGGAGGCACCAGGTCATTCTCCTTTAAAAAAATCCTTTTGTTCCCAGTGTCAAACATTTAGTTGAATCATATACTCAAATATCCTGATTCCCCATTTATTAACATATGAGATAGGATTTAATTTCAAAAGAGAACTCAGAAATGACCTAGTCCAATCACTTTATCTTTCCAAAGAGGGAGCTCAGACCCAAAGAGGGTAATTGACTTGTGAAGGTCACACAGGTAATAAATAGCAAAAAAGCACTAGAAGTTTGAGCAAAGAAAAGGAAAATATGGCCAGTACTTAAAATGTGTAAAGTAAATGTGTAATGTGTAAAAAAAAAAAAAGGGAAAAGTCTTAATGTTTTTCTCCCCTACAGTCCCATCAGCATGGAACATTATCATCTTGTTTAGGTTTATTTGTTGTTTTTTTAGATCACAGATGATCAATATGGTCCTCAGCACTATAATTTACCTCAAAAAAATTTTTCTCCTGTTTGCCTAGATCCTTTGCACCTGAATGGATTTATTAGCACTTGGCAATGCCTTTGATTTTAACCATTCAGCACTTAGAAATTTATGTAAGTGTTCTCGTCCATTAGAATTTAGTCCATTTTATCTAACAATACTGTAAAAGATTGCCACTAAAGCCTTAATTAGGTATGATTGCCACATAAAGTATTTGTTTTCCTGTTGTTGCCTTCAATTGTGAGGAAGCATGTGGTTTCAGCAGTAAATACAAACACTGGGTTCTAATCCTTTATTTGTACGGGGGTCATAAACAGTCATCTTTATCACTGTGTGATCCACGGCCGCCCTTTATGCAGCACTTTATGGTTTACAAAGTACATAAATGACTTCACAACCTCCATGTGGGCGGGGTAAGCAGAACAGGTTTTGCATCCATTGTATAGATGAAGAAACTCAGACAACAGAGGTAAAGTCATTTGCTCCCAGTCATACAGCTGGTTAGTGGCAGAACTGCGACTTGAATTAGTGTCTTTTGGTCCCAGATTCATTAGATTTTCTCCTCTACTTTGACTTTCTACATTATGACTATATTTCTGTATTATGACTTTCCATTCCTGTAAACCAAGGATAAGAAAGTCATGTAGATTAAATACAGAAAAAAACCATCAGCGAAACTATAGATTTCTGAAGAAACTCTAAGTAATATTAATTTTCTTTAAGAAGAAAATATATACCCTGGAGTCAGGAGGACCTGACTTCAAATCTAGCCTCAGACACTTACTGGCTATGTGACCCTGGGCAAGTCACTTAACCCCAATTAAAGAAGAAGGAGAAGAAGATATATACTTGGGAATATAATCATCTAAGACAATTCTGAAAGACTTATGAAGAAAATGCTATCTACCTCCAGAGAAAGAACTGATGGAGTCCAAATACAGATTAAAAACATATTTTTAGGCTTTCTTTATTATTCCTGTTTTTTTGAAAAATTTTTTGCTCTGTATTTTCTTTTGCAACATGGCTAGTATGGAAATGTCTTGCATGACTACACATATATAATTTATATCATAGTGTTTGCCTTTTCAAGGAGCAGGGAAGGAAGGGGGAAAGGGAGAGAATTTGGAACTCAAAGAATTTTTTTAAAAAGAATGTTAAAATTTTTTGTGTACATGTAATTGAGAAAAAAATAAAATAAAATGTAAATGTAAAAAAAAAGATTGCAAACTATCCAGGTGTGCATACATGACAGAGAGAGAGAGAGAGAGAGAGAGAGAGGAAGGGAGGGAGGGAGAAACAGACAGAGACAGAGAGAAGAAAATATACAAAGTAGAAGCCTTATAATATGTGGTTCCAAAAATGTATAATATTCTGTGATTAAAATGTATTCAAAAACAGTCTACTTGACTTTTGTTCAAGGTCACTATTGGGGGTGGGGTGTTCTGTGGTAACTTTCCTTTTAAGTGGCACTCTTTAAAATACATTTGTTCACTTATTTTATTCACTCTAACATTGTTCCTATTTCCCATGGAAGCAGGTATCAAGTTCCTGTTTATGATCTGCAATTTGCAGAACTCTGTGATTTCAGGTAGTAAGGTTTTTTTACTGCTATTAGCTATTTCAGAAGTTACTTCTGGAAATTTCTTTTGTGTTCACACATTGAATTTCATAGGATCATAGATTTAGAGCTAGAGAAATCCTTAGAGCATATCCAGTTTAACTTCCCTCTTGACACTTGAGGTTCAAAGAAGTGACTTGTCTAAGGTCACACAGTTAATGTGTGGAAGGAAGGATTTGAATCAAGGTCTTTCTAACTGTAAGCTGAGTACCTTAGTTACTATACCACTCCACATGTAAGTTCTACCATAAAGTCCTAAAGCTGTTTTTAATGTATTGGTGGACTGGTCAGTGAATGCCCAGGCTTCAGAGCATGCAGAAGGGGCTATTTCAACCAGTTTTGGACTCAATTACCCAACCCCAATTCCATTGGTAGGCTGGGTCCCCGGAGCAAGGCTACTCCTTTATCTCAGCACTCTAGAGGCACTGCTAAAGGTTTGTGGGTTCTTCAAACACTATCAGCTCTAGCACCCATTCCGATGTGTCCCCAACCCCAATAACGATTGCCAGCGATTATGATTTCCATATAATTTTCTATTTGAAAAAGGATATCTCTGATAAGCACTGAGGATCAAATAATTTTGACAAAGGATATTTACTGAGAAGGCATAGCAAGAATAGAGGTAAAAAATATATCCTCCAGAACTGGGGTACATTCTCTTTGCTTACAACTTCAATACTGGGTGTGCTCAAGTGGTTGCTTTAAAGCATTCTCCCCCACCAATATGGATAATGAATATGTCCAATGGACAAGTCTCAATCTTGCTTATAAAAAGTGAAAGGCAATTTGCGGGGAACAAAAGTTACACAGTTCCTGATCTCAAGAACTTGCATTTAGATGACAGAAACAAAAATGGGCATAAACACACAAGCACACATATGCAAACACACACATATATGTATGTATGTATGTATGTGTTTATAATATATATGTTTGTGCACGATCAAATTCAAAGTAAGCACAAAGTGTCCTGTAGGCACATAAATTTTCAGCAGTTTTTCCATCTCCCACTGCTCCAAGAATAGTAAGACTAAGAAAATTAAAGATTCTAGTACCCTTGTCTTCATAGATTAGAGTGAATTGGTCACAATTATTAGATCCAGGTCTGGTCAGCCAGCTGTGCTCATAATGAAATGAATGAATGAATGAATGAATGAATGAATGAATGAATGAATGAAAAAACATTTATTAGGCACTTAGTATGTATCATGCACAGGTGCTAGAAATACAAATGTAAAAGGGAAGAGAGTCCCTGCCTTCAAGCAGCTTATGTTGTAAAAGGCAGAGAGTTAGGGAAAAGTTGTGACCAGGGAGGAGTATTCTGGTTACAAAGATAGTAAATAGAACCATAAATGATGTATTCTTTCTAGGAGCTGTTAGTATTAATTTGATTATGGATCAAGAACTGGAAAGGAGCAGGGTGGGCAGAGGGTACTTGCCCAAAGCTGTGTGTGAGGATGAAAGAGAAGTACGGATGGTCCAGAACCAAAATGTAATAAATGAGACAAAACAGAACTAATCAGGAGGATCGAGGCAGGCAGAGAATAATAGAGGAGGTGGGGTGAAAGGGTTAAGTCTTTCAGGCTGCACTACTGACTCTCCAGGACTTCCTCTACAAAGACCAATGAATTTCTTCACGCTGGAAGTAACCATCACCACTGGGTCTTTCCCCATAATTGGCTGATTCCTTTCAGAACCTTGTTTTAAGGAGGAGGCCCTATGTCTTCATTCCTTTCCAGGCTGCACTCCTGACTCTCCCAGACTTTCTCTATAATGCCCTCACAGACTTTCAGGGCAAAGGAGAATACCATTTCCTAAAACACCTCCTCTTCTACCTCTCCTCGACTGGGCTGCAGTTTGATATTTTATTTTCCTTTTCAAGAGTATGTTGACTGCTCATTTTAAACTGATTTTACTAAAGAGGATGCATAGAATAGTGGCTAGAGAGAGTTTCATATCCAGGAAGACCCCCCCCTCTGACACATATCAACTATGTGAACCTGGACATGCCACATGTTCTCTCAGGGATCTAAAAACTCTCTAAAATTATGAATTGCAGAGAAGATGATGATTTGTATTGGTAGAAGGAGTTTCCATGCATATTCCTGCCTCTTTCATTTATGTTAACCTGCCAGTGGGCTTTGCCATACACTATGATTTTCCTTGGGCTCGATTACCCTTTAGGGATCCCTCTGGCTGATATTTAGTATGAGTTGCATATTCCATATTAATTAACATTCTTAGTTACCTACTGACTTTTCTATAGGATTAAGTCATTTTTTTGCAATTCTTTGACATTATATGCTAAGAAAATTCCAAACCTTTCAGTAAAATACACTCTTCTTACGCTAATTTATAGGTTTAAAGGTCTGCATGTTTTCTAACAAATTATGTCTTCCAGTCTATACTGTATTGTCATATAGCATGAGTTCTTAACCTGGAGTCAATGAATTCCCTTTTATAGATTTCAGGAAGTCCATGAACTTGAATGAGAAAAAAAAAATATTTTCACTAACCTTTGGTTTCCTTTGTCATCCCAGGCATTTTATTTTAAACATTTGAAAATGTCATTTTGAGAAGGCCACCAGACAGCCAGAGAGGTCTATGACATAAAAAGAAAAAAAGGTTAAGAAACTCTATAATAGAGGTTGCCTAAGTCTCAGAGAGGTCAAGTTATTCCTCTACGAAGACACAGCTAGGAAGTCTCTACCTTCTGGTCCTCAAGTCCAGGACTCTATCCAACTAAATAAGCAAAGAAATATGGTTGTGTCCTAACCTTCCTTCAGGTATGACTTTCCAGGATCAAAAGTCAAAGAGAAGAAGCTTTCATTCATTTAAGTACTTTATTATGTCACATCTTCTGCTCCACGGACACTCCGACTCGGGGATATTAGTCATTTAGCTGACCAAGTACATCTGAATTGCTCTACTAGCTGTTCCCACTTCTAAGTAAGCCTGAGTTTTCTGGACAACAATATCCGGACCTGTCCCTGGGCAACCTCCTGAGTTAAAGCAAATCGCTGTGTTAAAAATATTTTATAGATTTTTGGCTACCTAACTTTAGTCTTTGTTGCTCTGGCATTATTTCCCATCTTTCCATTTTCTATGTTCTTATCCTAAAAATTTGACTTGTTTTTATCCCAGCAGAGGGCGCAGCAACCTAAAGAAATGACAATCTGTTGTAACTGCTCTTAACCACTTATTTTAGAGTTTACTCAGTCAAGGTGCTACTAAAAAATGGGAGAGATCAAGGAAAAAGAAAAAAAATTAAAATGGCAAAACTAATCTTGAATTGTGTCTCAGGTTAGACTGCATACTGTTATATGACCATTCTTTAAATTGTTGGAAATTGTTAATGTACATAACTATTAACTTGAGTCAGTTTCCAACTACTGGATATAATAGCCCAGTGGGACCTTTTGGAGAGCCATTGGAAAATATTAAGAGTAAATGATTATATGTAACTAAAGCTTCCACACAAACAGTTTTCAAAAAATATTCGTTCTATGATAATTCTATTTGGGTCGTAAAATTTGCATTAGTTACACATAATTTTATCTCCTTTCTATTTCTACCTCATTCACTGATTCTTTTATGGAGGCTGAGCACTTCTGTCTGCCACAAACACTGCTAGGCAGGGATGGGCTGGGGACAGCATTGTTTCTGCTTTTTAAAAGCTGCAGACCACCTATAGCTGCCTCAGTGTGATGCCCTAGTTTCTTCTAAAGCTAAAAAATTTCTCTTTCTCTGAAGACACAGTTTGGTATAATTGTTTAAAAAACTGTTGCTATGTTTTGTTCTGGTCAAGTTATATTTTACAATTTCCTTACTTAAAAACACAAACATGAGGTAAACTGTTTAAGAGATCTTTCCTAAACCTAAAGAGGCAATGGGGAGGGGGAGATGCTGCTCTTAGGTTGACTTTAGTAAAGAAATATCAACAGGGACAAACTTATTTGTGACTTAATACCTGTATGGATTGGATAGGACAGGATAGATAGGATAGGATAGGATAGGATAGGATAGGATAGGATAGGATAGGATAGGATAGGATGAACAGGATAGGATAGGATAGGATAGGTTAGGATAGGATAGGATAGGATAGGATAGGATAGGATAGGATAGGATAGGACAGGACAGGATAGGATAGGATAGGATAGGAAACAGACCTGTAACCTCGTTTGTGTAGGAAACTCTTGGTGAAGAATTTCATCTACCAGTGCAGGTCCCTTCTCTGCAACTCACATTGTTAGGGAATTGCCTAGACCAGGCCTGCACAAAATATGGCCAGCAGGCCACTTGTGGCCCACCAAAGGATTTTGGGTGGCCCATGAAAAATATAGAAGATGTAAAAGAAAGTAAAGATGTAATGAGGTCTTTGTCCATGCCTCACTTTACCCACCTTTGACTAGTCTCTCTTGGCAGGTGGGTTACCACTGTATACTCTTTCCTGTTTGTTATGGGATCTGCAGCAACCAACCATTATCAGTCTGTCTCTAGACTGAGAGGAGAGAGAATGATATCTTTTCATCATGTTTTAAGTCGTTATTGGTGTTAAACAGGGCCAAAATGAGCTCACTCTCACACCAATGCAGCTGATGCTCTCTATGTGATGAATGATAACAACCCCTCCAAGTGGTGCAACAGCCTTCCAAGTTACATGAGTGTCTGGGGCTCTCTCTGTCAGACACTCAGTTCAGTATTTCTTTGTATGTGAACGGTTGCTGTGGAGATTTTTTTTGGTTCTAATATTAAAATTTTGGGGGTGACTTCATAAGATGCGGATAAAAAGAAATGAAAGATCAAATCGGAACACAGAGTGTTTAATCCAGAGTGGACAAATAGATACTTGTTTATGTACACAAGAGAAAAACATCATCCCTTGTTTGCCAAGATGTAATAGCTCTTCCAAAGAAATATAATCATTGAGAAGCAATAGCCATTCTGAAGGAATACAATCTTTGCTGCCATTTCAGATAAAAACAACCTGACTTATGCAAATTGGACACCAAATGAAAAACAAATTAAAGCATCTAAATTGTTGAAAAGCTCAGTGGGGAATGGTCTTTCAAGAAAGTAAACTCAGAAAATGAAGTGGCTACTAAGATTAGTTTTCAGATTTCTAAAGAAATTGCTGCTGCTAGGAAGTTTTTTACTGAAGGTGACTTCATAAAGAAATGTTTGGTGATTGCAGTTTTTGGATTATGTCCATGCTTAGCAAAGTAACCTTTTTTAACATTAATATGATTTCAGGATAAATAAAAACTTTAAGTAATAAATGTAATTAATTGATATTAATTGAAATTTCCCTTTTAAAAAATAAGGTTTATTTGCAAAATAGTTTAATCATTAATTATACCTTCACTTACAAAGTAAAATGCTAAAAATCTGTCTGCCACCCAAAGAAGTTTAGCCTATTTTAATTTTGGCTCCTACCTCCTGCCAAGTTGTGCAGGTCTGGCCTAGACAGAGCAATGACTGGTCAAGTGACTTGGCTGGGTCATACAAACAGGATATATCAGAGGTGGGACTGGAATCCAGGTTTTCCTGGCTCTGAGTTTTACTTTCTACTATATTCTGTTTTCTCTTCTTTTTCTATTCCTAAGCCTCAGTTTCTGCATCTAAAATAGGTTTGTATTACCTAGACTTTGGAGTCCCTGGTTTCCCTAAATTGATTATTTTATTACATAATAGTTAATTATTTACTGAAAAGGACAAGTATTGGGGTGGCTAGGTGGTGCAGTGAATAGAGTACTGGCCCTGGAGTCAAGAGGAACTGAGTTCAAATTCAGCCTCAGACACTTAATACTAGCCGTGTGACCTTGGGCAAGTCACTTAACCCCAATTGCCCTGCCTTCCTCCCTTCAAAAAGTGACAAAAAAACAAGTAAATAAATAAATGAAATAAAAAGGACAAGTATGCAAAAATGATCAACCTTATTACTATGCAGGAAGATGTTTAAAGAGAAATTCCCTTCAAAATAACTGTAAAATGTATACAATATATGTGAATTTTTCAACACATACATAAATGAAAATTACAAAATGCTCTTTAGAGAAAAAAACAAACTTAGAGACTTACTTAAGACAAATAATTGGAAAGATAATAATTGCTTATGGTTGGGCTAAGAAATATAAAAATGACACCACCACCTTAACTGATTTATAAATTCAGGGTCATAGCAAATTATTAAAGAGTTACTTTATAGAACCAGAAAAAATAATGATGAAATTCATCTGGAATAAAAAGTCAAGAATCCTCAAAGAATTTTTTGTTAAATAGCTCACTTTCCCCCCATCCACTTAGCTGAAAAATTAGCCCATTTGCTAAGAGCTTCCTCTTCTCTTTTCCTCCCTGTCCTGCATCACTCAGGATTTCCAGGATGAGTTTCTGTTTAAATTGAAGAAGTCTCCTTTAAAATGAATAGTAATTGTCTGATTTGACTTTTCTTAAAACTCTATTTGTGTCTGCTAGTTTTGCTTTAAGCAAATGTTCTTGTATAGTGTATTCCTCATGGTGTTATATTCCAGTAGAGGGCTCTGAAACCCACTTATATTGTGAAGAACAATTTCTGGACGGAACCAGGACCAAGTTTTTGCCATGACAATAAATCTGCATGAGGGCTGGCAACAAGAGAAATGAGTTTCCAACATCAGCAGAAGCAATATGTAATCAAGAGATAGCTCTACTATAACTTACTCTGGCTTCAGGACAAGTGTTACATATTGCAGTCATGAGTTTGAAGTTGCCTCAGACAAACTGAGACTTGGGAAAGACCTTAGTTCAAAAAAAGCCAAGGTCTTCCGCTATATCCAGAGCCATTGCCAGTCATCCAGACTTACGACCTATGACTCAAATGACTCTGGAGGAAAGAGTGAGGCTGATGTGACTTTGCATAGCCCTGACTTATTTAAATCCAATTCACTTGCAAATCAAGATATCCTTCTCTTCATATCATAGGTCCTCTTCAAGAATGAAGGACAAATAACCACAAAAAGATGAGTTTGAAGGAATTTGAGTCATAGAATCACAAGATCACAGATGAGAAGTTTAAAGGGATTATAAAGGCTAACCCTCTCATCTTCCAGATAGCTAACATTTTAAATAGCTCTTTGGGGCTTGCAAAGCACTTCATACACATGATTTTATTTAATTTTCACAATAGCTCATTTTACTGAAGATAAATGAGGCCCAGAGAAGTGCAATGATTTGCCCAAGGATATGCAGATTGTAAGTAAGGAAGGCAAGGCGTGAAGAATAGAATGACAGGTAGAATTGGATGTGGCTGATGTAATTTCCATTGCTTTATTTTAATTTCTATAACAACTGAATGTTTACTGTTTCAATGCTGTTCCTTGCTTGGGTCTAATTGACATACTGAGCAATTGAATACCTTGACCCAAGTTAACTTTAACTGTTCTTGGCTTTTTTTTTTTTGCTTTTTGGAGGGGGGAAAGAAGGGCATTTGGGGTTAAATGACTTGTCCAAGGTCACATGGCTAGTAAGTGTTAAGTGTCTGAAGCTGTACTTGAATTCAGGTCTTCCTGACTCCAGGGCTGCTTCTCTACTCACTGTGCCACCTAGCTGCCCCTGTTCTCGGTTTTCTAACTGAGTGGAGGCAAATGAACCACAGAGGAAAAATACCCACTATTTGAAGATTTGTAGTACTTGAATCTGTGTCCACAAGGGTCCTGAATTGGTTGAACCTATGGTCCATGATAGATTAATGCTGAAATTAAAGAAAATCCCTCCAAAAATTGATTGGACCCTTTGTCTGGCCTAAATTGGGACTTATATCAATACTTCCAATCTTTAAGAGCTGGTTAATAACCAAAAAGGCAATAGATGCCAAATGTTGTAATGAAGTAATGTTGAAAAAGTACTATCATTTCCTCAGATATTTTCTCTGAGTTTCCTTGGCATTTAGCATAGGATTTTCAGATTTATCACCTAGACTATAAGTAAAGGAAAGAATTCATCTTCAAAACACCTTAACTCACTCTAAGCCTCTCATACCACCTGTCTCTGGAAGATCAATAGCATAAAGCCTTGCAGCACATAAGGAAATTAGGAAATACTGGTCAACAGAAATAAGAAATATTTGAGTACTATGTATATGGCAGTCTTGAAAATAAATTTTAAAAATCATTAGACCATAAACTCTGCTCAAATTGCTAAATGTACAGATCCCTGGTTGTATTTATTAATGTCACTTCTCACCCCTTCCAGTTACCTGCTGTACTTCCTGAAATTATGCTCTATATAATAGGCAACAAAACCATCATTTATACAGTTCTTTTTATGAAGTCACATGGTATGTTGAAAAGAATACTGAATTGGGATACTGGAGACCCAAGTTCTAGTCTCATTTGATGTTGTTAAGTCTAGCCTGACTCTCCATGACCCCATTGAGGGTTTTCTTGGAAAAGATACTGGAGTGGTTTGCCATTTCCTTCTCTAGTTCATTTTACAGATCAGGAAACTAAGGCAAACAGGGTTAAGTGACTTTCCAGGGTCACACAGCTAGTAAGTATCTGAGGCTGGATTTGAATCCAGGTTCTAGTCTTAACTCTGTCACTATAAGTCACTGAGCGAATTATTCCACCTTTGAGACCTCCGTTTTCCCAACTGTAAAATGAGGGAAGTGGACATAATATTCCCTAAGTTCCTTCCAGAGATGATAATCTGTGATTCTGGGAATCATAAAATTACCTAATTTTAAAATTTGAAGAAATTTATCTACTCTAAACTTCAACCCAAAGCAGGCATTCCCCTCTCACTGCAGTATCCCTGGAAATGGTCATTCAGTCTCTATTTAAATATACCCAGTAATAGGGAGTACTTTGCAAGGCAGTGCATTTCAGCCCTCAATCACTAGAACACTCTTTTTTTGTGTTGAGTCAAAAATGCTACCCTATGATTTCCAGTCATTGATCTTAGTTATGTCTTCTGGAGATGGATAGAATAAATTAAATTTCTTTTATGTCTACTACTCTTAAAACATTTGAAGAAAGTCTCCTCTTTTCTTTGATAAATGTTCCCAGTCCCTTCAACTGTTGTGCATTCTTATATGTCTTCTAGACCTTTCATTATCTATCCATCAACATTCGTATATGCTTCTGCTCATCAATGTCCCTCTTAAAATGAGGTATAACAACATGAATCAGATATCCCAGAAGTGTTCTACTCAGAGAAGTGTGAATAAGGTGTTACACATTCCTTTGATGTGGACAGTTAGCTCCTATTGGTGAAATCTTAGTTAGCATTCGGTTTATTTTTTGTTTGTTTTACCAGTGGTGCCACATAGCTGGCATAGAAATGACATTATATCAATGTCTAAATAATAACAGCTGATTGAGTAGTATTCAACCACTAGTTCTGTCCAAAAGAGTCCAAATAACATTTCCAAATGATTCAACTTCACCCTGACCTTCCTCTCCCCATACATCAATTTAATTGTTTTTGAGTTTGACAGTCTATGAATTCTCTCAAAAACATAGTGTCCACAAAAACTAAACAAAGCCAGGTGTTGTGACACTTTTTGTTGTACCTGTTGCTGTGGAAGCCAATGCTGGTGGATCACTGAAGTTTTGGAGTCCTGAGCTGCAGGAAGACTAAAGCTATTCAGATGTTCACATTAAGTCTGATACTAATATAGGAAAAGAGGGTCACCAGGTTGTTTAAGGAGAGTTGAATCAGCCTAGATTGGAAAAACAGAGCAAGTTAAAGCTTCTGTGCTGATCAATACTGAGACTGGCTCATTAGTGGCTGTTGTACTTCCAACTAGGACAAAATAGGAAGACCTAATCTCTAAACAAAACAAAAATCTTGGACAAAAAAGGGAACAGAAAGACATATGAGCATATTTTCCAAAGACCTACTAACTGGTTCTCATTTGGCTTTCTAGGCTCCAAGTCTGGGGCCAGTCTTTGTTTATTGTACCTGGTATAAAGCCCTTCAGGAACCTTGGCTGAAAAATATTTTTTTTTATCAATACATGACCTCAGTTTATCAATCAACCAACAAGTATTTACTAAATACCCTATTCTGTGATCAGTAATATGCTGGACACTGTGGAAACTCAGAGAACTTTAAGATGGGGTTCCTTGCTCCTCTACATTAAGGAAACAAGACTAACATGGGTAAAAATAGTAAAATGCAGAAGACAGCATGTAATTAAGTTATCTTCCATAAGGTGTGGCCTACAAGTAAAACAACTAAACTCAGAGAAGGGGGGCCGGCCTTCAGTAGGGAAAACTTCAAGGAAAATGGAATCTGAGCTATACATTGAAAGATGGCTAGTTTTTGGATAGGGGGAACCTATTGCCACTAAGGAGACTGGTAGAATGATGAAAGCTATGGAGGTGAGAATTAGTAAAGCATGTTTCTAGGATTAGTCTGAATAAAACATAGATGGCAATGTCCAAAATAGAATTCATGATTTCCTCCCTAAGGCCACACTTCTTCCAAACTTCCTTATTTCTGTTAAGGAAATCTACATGTGCCTTCGAAAGACCTTTTGGCAGTAGTGGCTAATGAGGAAGCTATTACAGTGGCCCAGATGAAAGATGAAGAGGGCCGCAATGGGGGGTGGGGGATGGCTTAGTGATTGGAAAAAAAGGATATATGCAAAAAAGGGGGTGGGGATATCAGTACACAAAAGGTGGTGATTATGTTGCTAGCACTTAACTTTAACTCCACCCTTTCATTCTTCCCCCAGGTTAATTTAGATGTCAGTGTGGGATGGGGCATCATGGGAACTGAGGGGAACCTTATATCCTCAACTCCAGAATAATCCCCATAGGATTTTAGTGGGTAGAGCCCCAAGAATGTGTTTGTGGGATACAGAGGGTAATCATTCATTGAACAGGAGTTAAAATTAATTTTCCAGCACGTCATGTTACTGTCTACGCTTATGAGGGATCTGGTATCTGATGACTAGAAGAAATGTAGTCAAAATAATGGGCAGTCTTAGCTTGGGGGCTTTTAAAATCTTCTGCTGGTTGCCCATCCAGGAACACTGACCAATAGATGGATATGCACTAAAAGAGCTTATCAGAGTAAACCCCAGCATGTGGTAGCAGAAAGAAGCAGTTATCCATAGAGTCTAAAAGAAGCCTAATCCAAATAGATGGTGGCAAGATCAGTTCAGTGACCATGAGACAAAAAAAGTGGTTAAGAAAGGTGAAATAAATGAAAATAGAGATAGGATGCTTGGCATCGATGTTCAATATAATGCCCAAGAATAGCACAATGATATTGCCAGACAATATTGGTGGCTCAGCAGTCTCAGAGATCTGAGTTTTCCTGGGCCCATATAAATCTTTGTCACACATTTCCTTGGGTGAGGGACTTCCATGTATGTAGCCTGGCCACAAACATTCCAGACAGGAGTGCCCCTTCCCAAACATTCTCTTATCATGCATGTTCCTTTGTTCTATATGTTCTTTGAATTTGTGTTATACTAGTGAAAATGGTGACTTATGGCAGCGGTTCTCCACCTGTGGGTTATGTTCAATGTGTAACAATGAAAATACATCCTGCATATCAAATAGATTCATAACAGTACCAAAATTATAGTTATGAAGTAGCAACGAAAATAATTTTATGGATGGGGGACACCACAACATGAGGAACTGTATTAAAGGGTTGTGGTATTAAGAAGGTTGAGAACCATTGACTTATGGGATAGTGTTCCTTCTCTGTGCATGGGCAATCTTTTCTTATCAGTGGTGGTTTCATTAAATGTATCTTCCTTTGTGTTACTGTAACCTTTGGTTGCCTGGTTAAAATAAATACGTTGGTGTGGACTCACGAGCTGTGGTTTTGAGAAGATATATCTATAGAGTATCTTAATTCTAGGTGGTGGTGTTTATTTTATAAGCCAAGATATTAGGGGAATCATTAGTAACAAATATTTATTTGTTTCATTAAATGTATCTTCCTTTGTGTTACTGTAACCTTTGGTTGCCTGGTTAAAATAAATACATTGGTGTGGACTCACGAGCTGTGGTTTTGAGAAGATATATCTATAGAGTATCTTAATTCTAGGAAGTGGTGCTTGTTTTATAAGCCAATATATTAGGGGAATCATTAGTAACCAATATTTACCATTCCACCAGAAAGAGTTGTGAGAATGATAACTTTGTTTTATATTTGAAAGGAATAGAAAGTTGTATATAACAGATTTGCAGCTTCATGTGTAATTATCTTTTTGAAAAATTCTACTGTATTATGGAAATGTTTGTTTTATTTCATAAATTAAAAATAAGAAAAATACAATTTTAAAAAACAATCAAGGCCAATTAATTAAAAGGAAACAACACAACATTAGGTGATCAGATTTCTAATTGGATTAAAGATTAGATATTTTTTTCCAAGTTGGGAGTGGAGGAGTGAACAGGTACAATTCCTCTAGTTCAGAAAAAGAGATACCTCACTCTCCCTACGTGTCTATAAACAACAGATCATGTAAACAATAACTGATCAGCATGGGCCTGGTTTTCATATGACATGTGGGTTGCTTCAGATGTACAGCTGTGAAAAAAACTTCTTGCATCAATCTTTGGATCTGATTTAGTTTCTGATCTGCATAAACTTAGTCCTTAATTAAGAGTATCTAAACAGCAGGTAGAAGTGCTCCAATTTCCCAGTCACACAAAGCTAGGTTCCAACAATACATTAAGTTTTTTTCCCAGCTCCCAAAACTGAATCCAGTTTTCTCACAAGACAGAGATTGGACTAGACCCATAATTGAAGAGGAAGGGAATTAAGCGAGTCCCAGAATTGAGTCACAAAATGGAGTCAATGTGGTT
>JAQQSV010003043.1:0-18438 GCA_028646515.1 Pseudochirops corinnae | reverse complement strand
ATATGTCCATTATTACCACTATTATTCAATATTGTATTGGAAATGCTATCTAAGCAATAAACCAAGGAACCAAAAAGAAAGAAAAATAGACAACAAGGAAACAAAATTACCACTCTTTGCAATGATATGATGTAATATTTAGGGAATCCTAAAAAAATCAGCTTTAAAAAAACTCATTAAAGGAATTAACAACTTAGGAATGCTAAAGGTTGTAATAATAATTTTTATATATGTATTTATATACATATATATATATTTAACATTTGATTATAGAACTTTAAATTCTAGATTTTTCCCTTCTTTGCTTGTCACCCACCTCACTGGAAGACAAGCAATTCAATACAGGCTATACATGTGTAGTTATGCAGAACATCTCCACAATGGACATATTGTGAAAGTTTGACTATATTTCCCTCCTTCCTATCCTGCCCCCCACTTGTTCTATTCTCTACTTTGTCCCTGTCCTTTTACAGAAGTGTGTGTTTCTAACAACCCTCTCCACAACCTGCCCTCTCCTCCATCATCCCCCCTCTCATCCCCATTTCCCCCTAGGGCAAGATATCCAATTTAGAGTATATGTCATTCCTTCCCTAAGCCAAATTCAATTAGAGTAAGGTTGACCCATTCCCTTTTGCCTTCCTGTTCTTTCCCTCCATTGCAACAGTTATTTCTTGCCTCTTCTTTATGGAATGATTAACCCCATTCTGTCTCTCCCTGTCCCTTCTCATTCTATTCCTCTTGCACCTCTCAATTTTACCTTTTAAAATATCATCCCTTCCTATTCAATTAATCCTATTCCCTCTGTCTATGTCCACATATATATATACACACACTCACATATATATTCATATGCATATATGCCCCCCTATATAGACATATGTATATGTATACATATATATACATTTATATTTCCTTCACCTATCCTCATACTGAGAAAAATTTCATTGTTACTATTATTATTTTCCATGTTGGCATGTAAATAGTTCAACTTTGATAAGTTCCTTATGATTTCTTTTCCATGTTTACCTTCTCATGCTTCTAGTATTTGAATGTCAAATTTTCTGTTCAGTTCTGGTTTTTTCAGCAAGAATGCTTGAAAGTCTTCTACTTCATTGAATGACCATATTTTATCCTGAAACATTATACTTAATTTTGCTCAGTAGGTGATTTTAGTTTTAATCCTAGCTCCCTTGATCTCTGAAATATCATATACCAGGCCCTTCAATCCCTTAATGTAGAAGCTGCTAGATCCTTGGTTATCCCAATTGTGTTTCCACAGTATTCAAATTGTTTCTTCTTGGAACCTTGTAATATTTTCTCCTTGATCTGGAAACTCTGTAACCTGGCTATAACATTCCTAGGAGTTTTCTTTTTGGGATCTTTTTCAAGAGGTGATTGGTGAATTCTTTTAAGTTCTATTTTGCCCTCTGGTTCTAAAATATCAGGGCAATTTTCCTTGAGAATTTCTTGAAGGATGCTTTGTAGGTTCTTTTTTTGATCATGGCTTTCAGGTAGTCCAGTAATTTTTAAATTTTCTCTCCTGGATCTATTTTCCAGGTCATTGGTTTTTTTCAATGAGACACATTGCCTTCTATTTTTTTCATTTGTTTGGATCTGTTTAATAGTATCTTGATTTCTCATAAAGTAACTTGTTTCCATTTGCTTCACTCTAATTCTGAAGGAATTATTTTCTTCAGTGAGCTTTTTAAGATTCTTTTTCCATCTGACATATTTGCCTTTTTTAAGGCATTCTTCTCCTCATTGGCTTTTTGGGCCTCTTTTGCCATTTGAGTTAATGTATTTTTTAGGGTGTTATTTTCTTCAGTAAGGTTGTTGACTCTCTTTTCATGATTTTCTTGCATCATTCTCATTTCTCTTTCCAATTTTCCTCCAGTTCTCTTATTTGGTTTTCAAAATCCTTCTTAAGTTTCTCTATGGCCTGTAAGCAGTTTACATTTTTCTTGATATCTTTTGGTGCAGGAGTTCTGACTGTGTTGTTTTCCTCCCATTCCATGCTTTGATCCTTTTTTTCCCCAAAAAAGGAATCTAAAGTTGGATAGCTGAGCTTTCTTTGCTTCCTTTGCCTGCTCATGTTGCCAGTCAATTAATTTGATTTTTGAGTCCAGTAGAACTCTGCTTTCAGAGGGGAGAGCTTTGTCCCAAATTACTGGGGTTTTTGCCGCTGCCGGAGCTATTAGGAGGCTGCCGTCTCTACAGCTCCCACCAGCTTTGGCTCACTGGTCACATACCTCAGGACCACCACCTAAGACCATGATCCCAATCAGGCAGGTTAAGGCAAGAGCACTTCACTTCTGAATGATCACTTGGCCACCCTGCGATCTGCAGGCCATAAGCTCTGAAGCAAATGTGTGGAGGCAGCTGCAGGGCCCCAGCTTCCGTGGCCTTCTTGCCCTGCTAGAAGATGGCCAGACCTGTTTCTCTCCCTCAAATTTAGCCAACTTCCACTGACATTTCACTTTGTCCTTGGCTCTTATGGGTTGATACTTCTGGAAACTGCCACAGCTGCTGGTGATCCTCTCTCCTGAAAGCTCCAGCTGCAGCTTGTCCTGGCCGCCCTGGGTCTAAAGCAGTGACTGGTCTTGGCTCCCAGCATGCTGCAATGAATCCTTTCTGTCTGCCTGCTAGGCTGCCTTCAGCAGGAGCTTTGTTTCTCTGTCATTTTGTGGGTTCTGGAGATCTAAAATTTTAGAGTCATATTTTATAGGTATTTCAGGTGGTTATGGGGGGAGCTCACAGAGTTCTCCTGCTTCTCTGCTGCCATCTTGACTCTGTCCCCTGAAAAACATATTTCAAATAAATAAAGACAGATTTAAATAGTTGGAGAAATATCAATTATTAATGTGTAGATCAAGCCAATATAAGAAAAAAGATAATCCTGCCAAAATTAATTTACTTGTTCCATGTTATAACAAACAAACTATAAAAGAATTACTTTATAGAAGTACAAAAATAATAAATTTCATCTGGAAAAATGAAAGTTAAAAAACATTCAGGTAAAGGAAAAAAAAATGTGAAGGAAGGTGACCTAGTCGTACCTGATTTCAAACTATATTACATAGTGCTAATCATCCAAACAAACTGGTACTGGCTAAGAAATAGCCTGGTGGGTCAGTAGAATAGAATAGATATATGATACATAGTAACAAATGCCCATAATAATCTAGTATTTTATAAACCTAAAGATTTTAGCTTTCTGATTAAGAACTAACCATTTGGCCAAAGTTTCTGAGAAAATTGGAAACCAATTTGGCAGAAACTAGTCACAGAACATCATCTCATACTGTACAATAAGATAATGTCAAAATGGGTATATGATTTAGACATAAAAAATGATATCACAAGCAAATTAAAGGAACATGGAAAATTTTACTTGTCAGATCTGTGTGTAAAAGAAGTGTTTTGACCAAGTAAGAGATAGAGAGGATCAAGTGAAGTAAACTGAATAATATTTATTACATGAAATTTAAGTTTTGCACAAATAAAACCAATGCATCCAAAATTAAAAGGAAATCAGGCAATTAGGCAACTATAGTTTTTCTATAATAAAGGGCTCCTTTCAAAAATATATAGGAAAGTGAGACAAGTTTACAAAAAAAGGGGGAGGATTCCAAAGTTGAAAAATGGCCAACAGATATAAACAGGCAGTTTTCAGAAGAAGACAAAGCTAAAGATAGTCACATCAAAAAAAAAATATGTTGCTACTGATGAGAGAAATGCAAATAAATCAGTTCTGAGATACTACCTCATACCTATAAGATTGGCTAACATGAAAGAAAAAAGTGATAAATACTGGAGGGGATCTGGAAACTAGGAACACTGTTGCACTGTTGGTGAAATCATGAACTGCTCCAACCATTCTATCAAACAGTTCGGGACCATGCTCCAAAGGCTATAAAATTGTGCATACTCTTTGGCTCAGAAATACCATTATTAGGTCTGTATCTCAAAGGGATCATAGAAAAGGGGAAAGTACCTATGTATATGAAAATATTTATAGCATCTCTTTTCTTGATGGCAAAGAAATGGAAATTGAGGGGATGACCATTAATTGGAAAATGGTGGAACCAGTTATGGTATATGATTGTAATGAAATTCTATTGTGGTATAACAAATTATGAGCAGGATGACTTCAGAAAAATTTGGGAAGACTTATATGAACTGATGCAAATGAAGTGAGAAGAACCAGGAAAATATTGTACACAGTAAAAGCAATATTATATGGATGATTACCTGTGGAAGACTCAGCTACCCTAATAAAGACAATGATCCAAGACAATTCTGAAAAGAAGCAATGTAAAATGCTATCCATCTCCAGAGAGAGTACTGATGAATCATGAGTGCAGATTGTAGCACATTTTTTTCCCACTTTCTATGTGTTTGTTGCTCTTTGTTGTTTTGTTTTGTAGCATAGCTAAAATGGAAATATGTTTTCCATGACTTCAAACATATAATATTGCTTCTCCTCAAAACAGATACAGGAGTGAGGGAGAGAATTTGGAATGCAAGTTTTTTCGTTTGTTTGTTTTATTGATTTGTTTGTTTATTTTAAGTATGTATCTATAACAAATATTTATTTATACTTATTAATATAAACATTTATTTATAATATAAACATTTATTTAATTAATTCATAAAGGCAGGCAAAAATCTAAATTCTTCTGGCAGATCTTTCTAAAGTCTGATATTAAAACTCCTTTGTTTTGTCAGTCTTTTATCTGATTGGTGTAAACTATTTTGAAAAGTAATTATACTGGCATTTTTTTTAATACCAATGTCTTAACATTTTCCAAATAGTGTTTTCTCTAAAATGGCCAGCATTAACCTTGTTGTTTTTGACCCAGTTTCACTGTAGCATTTTTGTACATTCTTTGATTTTTGTCTTTTAATCTACTTTTACTTAAACCTGTTCTAAATTGTACAAATATAATCAAATATAATTTTAAATCAGTATTCAACATGTTTTCTTTTGTTAAAAGCATGAGATAATATATAAAGTGTTGGATTTGAGTGAGGATAGACTGAAGTCAAAGGTTACTTGGGGAATTTATGGACTTTGTGATCATCATCAAGTATTTTAAACTCACTGGGGCTTTGGTCGGTCTTTAAATCATAAGTTACATATGCATCAGTGGAGGGAGTTCACTACCGAATGAAATAATAGGTTTTTATTTTTTTTAATCAACTATGAGAAACTCATGAATGTAAAAGAGGGAAAAGGAAATAAAAACAACATAAAAACAACTGCACAGAATGTTGCCTTCTAATGAGACTGAAAAAAGAAAAAAAATTCTAGAAAGGTAGATACATTTTATTTATCATATGCTATTTCAATGTCAGAAAATCTACTGTTTATAGAGCACAATTACCCATTCTTTTTTCTTTTCTGAGAATTGAGTGTAAAGGAAATTAACCTTTTAGAGGGAGATAAGTTTTGGAAAAACTGAAGCAATCTGAACTATTCCTTATTGAAGGATCTAAAATCACCCTCTGAACAGATTGAATGAAAAAGATGAATTTAGAGAATTTGGTAAAATGATCTCTTCCTAGTCAAAGCTTATCAAAAACAAGGAAGTCACCAGATTATATGACAGGAACTAGAACATATCTGATTGGTTATAATAAATCTCATAAACTTCGCTGAAAAAAATGTCTGGCAAATAGAAATAAATCCTACACTGCTGCCATAAATCATGCAAAAGAGCCATCAGTTTTTTGTGTGCATTGGAGCAAAATCCAGACATTTTAACCCACTTTAATATAATTGTAGGACATAGGAGACAGAGTATACCAATTCCTGAAGGTTTTATGGAAAAACTGTGGCTTTTAAAACCTTACTTTTTGTTTCAACATGCAGTTCGATTTATTGCAACAAGGATTTAAGGGCTCGCAATTTTAAGTGCCTGTTCAAAGGGCAGATGGCCCTAAAATAAACATAAAGATCTTTGCCTTCAAGAAGCATAGGTTTTGATCCCCAAAAGAAAACTCCTAGGAATATTATAGCCAAATTCCAGAGTTCCCAGGGAAAGGAGAAAATACTTCAAGCAGTCAGGAAGAAACAATTTGAGTATTGTGGAAACACAATCAGGATAACACAAGACCTAGCAGCTTCTACACTAAGGGATTGAAGGGCTTGGAATATGATATTCCAGAGGTCAAAGGAGAGAGGACTAAAACCAAGAATCACCTACCCAGCAAAACTTAGTATAATGCTACAGGAGAAAATATGGTCATTCAGTGAAATAGAGGACTTTCAAGCATTCTTGCTTGAAAAAACCAGAGCTGAACAGAAAATTTGACTTTCAACTACACTAAGGAAGAGAAGCATGAAAAGGTAAACAGGAAAAAGAAGTCATAAGGAACTTAGTAAAGTTGAACTATTTACATTCCTACATGGAAAAATGATAATTGTAACTCATAAGACTTTATATATACATTCATATTTGTGTGTATACATACCTATGTATGTATGTTTAGGAACGTGTATATGTATATAAATATGTATGTGAGTGTGGGCATATGTATGATCATGTATACATAGAGGGCAAAGGATGAGTTGGATATGAAGAGATGATATCTAAAAAATAAAATTAAGAGGTAAGAAAAGAATTTATTGGGAGGAGAAAGATAGATTATTGTAAATTATCTCAAATAAAGGAGGCAAGAGAAAACTGTTAAAATGGAGGGGAAGAGCAGGAAGGTAAAAGGGAATTGGAAAACCTTATTCTCATTGAATTTGGCTTAAGGAAGAGATAACAGACTCAGTTGGGTATCTTACCCTACAGGAAAATAGGAGGGTAGGGGATAAGAGGGGGATGATAGAGGGGAGGGCAGAATGGGCCAGAGGATAGTTAGAAACAAACATTTTTGAAAAGGGATAGGGTCTAAGGAGAAAATAGAATAAGTAGGGGGTGGGATAGAATGGAGGGAAATATAGTTAGTCTTTCATAATATAACTACTATGGAAATGATTTGGGTAACTACACATGTATAACCTACATGGAATTGTTTATCTTCCCAGTGAGAGTGGGTGAGGAGAGAATAAAGGAAAAAATCTGGAACTCCAAATTTTAAAAACAAATGTTTAAAAAAAAATTGTTCTCTACATGCAACCAGGAAATAAGATATACAGGCACTGGGGTATAGAAATCCATCTGGTCCTACTAGAAAGTTAAAGGGATGATGGGGGAGGATATAAGAGAGAACAGTTTGGGGGAATGGGTATTCAGTAGACTTGCTGTTTGGGGGTGGGGTAGGGGAAAGATGGGGAGAAAAATTGTAACAAAATTTTGTGGAAATGAATGTTGAAAACTAAAAATAAATAAATTTTTAAAAAACAAAATAAAAAAGAAGCAAGGATTTTAGAGGTCTGAGGCAGGACTTGGGAACAAAATGAGTATCACAATTAGGCATAAAATGTACATAATAGATAGAAATTAATCCCAGGGACACTGACAACTGGGGATATCAGGAATGGCCTTGTTAGGAGTTGACACATAGAGAAATTTAGGCATCCAAGAAAAGGTGGTGAGGAGAAAAAACATTCTAAGCATGGAGACAGAGATGGAAAATGAATTGTCGTGAATACAGAATATAAGTAGATTAATTTGTCTAGAATCAAGAGTGAAAGAGAGTAATACATCAGTCTAGATAGGTAGGATAGAACCACAAATTACTTGAGAACAAGATGAATATTAGAAACATTCATTATTGTAGTCCAAGTGCCTAGCACAATTACTGGAACACAGTACCTTTAATATTTTTGCTTGTTGTTGAATGATGGAATAAATGAGCTTGTTATCTGTGCCTGGGTCTTCTTTCCCATTCAAGAATAGGATGATATAATAGACTGAATGCTGAGTTTGAAGACTTGATTTCAAAACCTGCCTCAAGTACTTAGTACTGTAGTAAGTACTACAGATGTGATCCTGGGTTCATCTGGTCTCTCACCCTCAGCTTCTTCTTATGTAAAATGGGAATAATATTACCTCTTTCCTAGAGTGAAGGTGAAATAAAACAACACAAGTTAAGAAAATGACAAAACATTAAGATGTTATATAAAACCTAGCCATTATTCTTCTAAGCTGCAGGGGTAGGAATGGGAGTCAGGGGGCTAAGTTATGGACACTTGTCTCCCAATACCCAGCACGGTGTTATACACATAGTGGGAGCTTAAAAAAATGTTTCTTGGATTAGGATCTTTCAATTTGTTTGCTTTGTGACAAGGATAAGAGTGGAAGGCCCAAGGGATGCAGATCTTTTAAATGAGATCTATATAAAACATTGCAGATAAAGAAAATATACTGGTTAGCAGAAGACTAAATTCTTAAAAGAAAAAAAGTTATAGTACATTCAGAAAGTAACTAAAAATTTCTGAGCTTGATCTAGGCCAAAAGGAACTCTAGGATCTCTGGAAAAGATGAATTTCTGCATCCCATGACAACTAAGTATGTTGAAAGGAATTATTAAAAAGGATAGAAAATGTATTTGAATGAATGAGGGTGGGTGTGGAGCTAATAAAAGAATGAAATGGCTTCTACAAACTATTATCAGTATCTTAAGACATTAAATGGATCTTTATTAGGATCAAAAAAGTTGAAGGAGTTAAAAAAATTTTAAAAATATATCCAAGTTCTCTTTAGCTTGTGATCTTACATGAATGGAAAGTCAGAAGAGTGTTCTGGGATTTAGCAGTGGCAAATGGCAAAAGCCACCAAGAATCATGGATTTGAAATTCAGGAGGTAACAAGATGAAATAATATCGTAAGCGGCAGCAGTGTCTGTGCTGGGTGTATTTCTTGTGCGATAGCCAACCTCTGTGAGTGTATTAAATGTAAGCCGGTCTTTTCTAGTGAACAAATCAAATCAATGAGCATTTATTTTTTTTTCTTGCCTATTTCTCCTTTTTAAATTTTTTAAATTTATTTTTATTTTTCTAATTGATTTGTTTATTTACTTTTAGTTTATAAGATACAGTTCCACAATCCCTTGAGTTCCAAATTTTCTTCCCTCTTTCCCCCCCACCCGTGACGGCATGCAATCAAGTATAGGATCTGCAAAAACTTTCACATTGGGCATTAGTCTGGTTGTGTAGAAGGGTTGTAACTGATGGAGTGAACAATGAGAAAAAAGAAACAAATCCAAACATGGAAAAGAATGATAACATGTAGATTGCTTCAGTCTCCAATTAAACTCTGTTCTTTCTAGATCTTTCTCTGAATGTAGATATCTCCTTCTATCCTGAGACTCGTAGAGTTGCCTTATAACTGTGCATTGCTGAGAAGAGTCCAGTTTATCAAGGATGGTCATCTCACCTACGATGTGTCTGTGATTGTACAAATTTTTCCTGGTTCTGCTCTTCTCACTTAGCATCAGTTTGTATAAGCCTCTCCAGGTAAATATGAAGACCATCTCCTCCCCCTTTCTTATAGCACAATAGTATTCCATTACATTCATGTACCACAACTTGTTTAGCCATTCCCCAATTGATGGGCATCCCCTTAATTTCCAGTTTTTTGCCAGTCAATGAGCACTTATTAAGTGTTTTCCATTTGCCAGCACTGTACTAAGGGCTGATGTTAAAAAGGAAAGGAAAAAACAAAAAACTGAACTCTTGCATTAATGGATAGAGTGAATAGAGAATTGACCTTGGAGTCAAAACTTCAGTTTAAATACTGCATCTGCCATTTACTGGTTCTGGGTAATAAACTCTCAGTCTGCTTACTCATATATAAAATGGAAATAATGATGGAATGGTTGGCAGAGACTTGTTTTAAGGATGAAATGTGACATGCAAAGTTCTTTGCAAGGTTCAAGTATTGTGTAAAATCCCAGTATCATTCTTATCATCACGACACCAGTGATGATGACAGTATGACAATGATGATGATGATCATTAAGGAATGTATTTCTACTCTGGGGCTTAGAAAAAATGAAGAAGCCTTCCTAGAAAGGAGAGAAATTGTTTAATAAATAAACAAAGACAGAAAAGCTCTGAGGGACCAGATGGAAATCCAAATCAGTATCAAAAGATCACATTAATATAACAGAGAAGGATTTGAAATATGATAATTGAACTTCACACAAAAGGTATCTCAAACTCCTGATTAAGAACATTCTATAGAAAGATATAGAATCCCTAAATGGCAGCAAATCCATACTGAAGAATATGAAGGCAGTCATATGGCCTGATATGGACAGTTGAGAGATATGCTTTCTTCCTGGAGCATGGATTTAGGATGGGCTGGATTATCTTCCAATAGTTTTGTTTTTGTTTTTAATATCAGATGACCCATTTTTAGGGTATCTCATAGGGATGACTGATATCAAGGTCATATGAATGAGCAGAGATTTGGAGTTGAAAGGGATCTTAAATTCCAACTTCATCATTTTAGAGAAAAGGAAAAAGAGGAAGGTTAAGTAATTTGCCCAAATCCTAAGTGTCTGTGGTGGCTTTCAAAGCAATTCTTCCTGACTCCCATTCCATCATTCCATACACTACAGTTCAAAGCATACTTCAACCTACTGAACCTTTTGATAATTATGAAATCCTACGCAGGAAAGTAGGAAATTTGTGGCACAGGGGAAGCTTTTGTGACTAGTGCCAATGGAAAGTAGAACATTTAAAAGGAGGATAAAGTAAGCAGCTGGCAATGAAGAAGGTGTTTATTAGACAATGAGTTAGCTTTCTGCACTGGGGTTAAACATAAAGGTACTAGTTGCTTTCAGCCAGGAAGATAGTCATGCATTCATTAAATATAGTTCATACTTTGTGTATTTGCTGAATTGAAATAAATTGAATTGGAAAGGAGATGAAAGAATTTGCTTGGATACAAGAGGCATTTAAAAGGTACCTGGAGGAGGGAGAAATAACAGATAACTGTTAATCCATAGGCCCCATATAGCAATCAATGAACAAGCATATATAAGGTGAAGTAAATAAATATTTACAAAGGGCCTACTATGTGCCAGGCTGAGCACTAAGCACTTTACAGTAATTATCTCATATGATACTCATTAATGAAGTGCCTGCTCTGCATTTGGGGCAGTGCTTTAGGTGCTAGGGATAAAAAAAACAAAAAAAATTTAAAAGCCCCTTCCCTCTGGGAATGTATATTCTAATATGGAATGCAAAAGATTAAAAAAAATGTGAAAAATAATAGCTGTGTCTATATTCATTCTCAGGCATTCATATAAGAAAAAACTTGGGAACGGCAGAAACAATACTCTTTTCATGGATCAATATATCACCATACAAAGTATGGGTTTAAAAAAAAATGTTGACTTAAGTGTAGTAGAAAGAACAACAGGCCTGAAGGCAGGAAGTCAGGCCTGAGTTAAAATCCAGATTCAGAGCCCTTACTAGTTGTGTGATCCTGGGCAAGTCACTTAACCCTGTTTGCCTCAGTCTGCAAAATGAACTGGAAAAGGAAATGGTAAACTATTCCAGTATCTTTGCCAAGAAACCCCAAATGGGGTCACAAAGAGTCAGACACAATTGAAACTGAACAACAACAAAGTCCTTAATACCAGTATCTAAATACAATTTAATAAATACTACAGACCTTTGATGAGATATAAAGTTTAGAGGAATAACTAATACATTCCCTAGTAGAGCAGGAATCCCCAAAGTTTTTAGAACACTAGAATAATGAATTGAATTTATTTAGATGAAATTGGATAGAGTTAGATGCAAAATCTTGCAGCGAGAAGCAAGAATCAACACATATATAGGATTCAAGAAATATGGCCAAATGATTAATTTAAAAAAAACAACAACTCTATTTTCTAATCAACTACAAGGTTAGTAGGAATGTGCCAGGAGACATAAAGATAAAATATATGTTAAAGGTAAATTTATTATTTTTTTCTAATTTAACATGCAATTATTTCCTCTCCCACCCATAATACCCCAAAATTATAAAGAAAGACAAAATCATCCTAACAAAAATGCGTATTGAAACAAAATAAATTCCCACATTGGTCATGTCCAAAAATTTATATCTCATACTGCACCTAAAGTCCATCATCTCTGTGGCAGAAGATACATCAGATTCATCTTTAGTTTTCTGGAATCACGGCTTGTTATTGCACTGATCAAAGTTCTGGTCTTTAAAATGTATTTTTCTTTATTATTTTGTTATCATTTAAATTGTTTTCTCATTTTATTTTACATAAATTCATAGGTGCATTTTCAGTTACCTCTAAAGCTACTTTTAGCAATTTCTTATGCTTTACTAACATTTCAGGATGTCAACATACCATAATTTGTTTAGCCATTCCCTAATAGGGGACACCCTTTTAGTTTCTACTTTGGGGCTGCTATGAAAAGAACTGCTACAAATATGTTTTACATATGGATCCTCTTCTTTTTTATCTCTTTTCATTATAGGCTCAATAGTGGTATTGCTAAGTGAAAGGATATGTTATCCTTTAGTGATGTTTTGGGTGTAATTTGATTTGCTTCCCATAACGACTATATCAATTCCTATCTCTATCGCAAATGCATTAGTGTGCCTGTTTTCCCATAACCTCTCCAACATTTTCATCTTTCATTCTTGCCTATCAGATGGTCCCAACGTAAACCTTCAGAGTGGCTTTAATTACCATTTCTCTATTCGTGATTTGGAACATTTTTTTTTTCATTTGGACAACCAAAATATCTAATGAAAGCAGTAACTTATCTGACATTATGGGTTTCTTCAGGTCAAGGACTGTTATTTTCCATCTTTTTTTATTGCCATCACTTAACTACATCTTGTACCATGTAAGTACTTCACAAATGCTTTCTGAACTGAATTAGTAGAAGTGTATGGCTTGTATTTCCTGGTCATATAAAATCTATTTGATTTTCATTTGGGTGCATTGAACTTTGGGAAGAACATCAACAAAACATGAAGAAATATGGCCACGATTGTGAGGGAAGAAGATGATACTTATGAGGAAAGAGGTACTAGCTTTAATTACCTAAAGGGATGTCATGTGACTGAAAGTTTAGGTTTATTCTGCCTTGCTTCAGAAGCTAGGACTAAGGGGATGAATTTATAGATTTTTAAGATTTTGGCTCAAAATTAAGAAGAACTTGGTAAGATTTAGAGTTATCAAAAAATGGAATGGGTTTTGTCCAGAGCAAAGATGTCTAACACATAGCCTACACGACTAACACAAACCACTCGAATGAAGCCAGAACCCCATTGATATGGAATTGATGGCAGAGAGGTATAGTGAGTGCCAAGAAGAGTAGTTTACTTTCCAAAAAACCCTAAAACAACACCTTGAGTAAATTTTTGGAGTGGAAGTGTCAAAAAGGTTCAGTGAAACATTATTCTAGACAAAAAGATTTAGGAGGTATGAAGGAGAAATCTGTGAAATGCAGGTGGGGATAGAGATTGGTCAAAGCCCATGTGAATTCAACAAGAGTGGTGAGACTTGGTATTGGCAACAGCAATAGCAGCAGTTTCTTCAAGAGCTCTCAAACTATATAGTCAACAAGGGGATCTCACAATTTGTCCCTGTGCTAGTGCTGGGATGTGTATCAGACACTTTTTAGAAATTCCATTGCCAAAACACACTTTCAAATCATAGTTAGAGGGTAAAGAGGAGTACTTTGATGGTCCAGGAGCAGGGACCCTGAGGAACAGTATTGTTTGCAATTCTAAAGGAATAGGACCCCTGAGGAGCACTATCAGCTCCAGTCCCAAGAGATCAGAGTCTCTTCCTGGGTAAATATTAGAACACAGACCAGGAAAGCAGTGACTACACTTCTCCCAAATCAAACCACCTTGAAAACACCAAAAACTTCCAAACTCTGAGAACTAGTTATGAAAACAAAAGGACAAAAAGGCCTAAAACTTGGGACCCATTCTCCCTTCCATATTGGGAACTGAATCCAACTTTAACATAAAATTCAAAGTCAAAAAAGGGACTTAAAAATTAAAAAATAATTTTAAAAAAGAACCAGACTATAGAAATCTTCTATAGTGACAGGAAAAATCAAGATACTAACTAAGAAGGTAATGATGTCAAAACAGCTAAAAGAAAATCTTCAAAGGAAAAAAAAAAAAGGTTAATCATACATAAGCCCAACAAGAATTCTTAGAAGAGTTAAAAACTATTTTAAAAATGAAATGAGAGTAGTAGATGAAAAATTGTTAAAAGAAATGACAATGATGCAAGAAAATTACATGGGGAATAAATAGCTTTATAAAAGAGGGACAAAAATACTTGAAAAAATAAAATATTAAAAATAGTCAAGTGAAAAAAAAAGTATGAAATTTAACCAATGAAAATAACCCTATAAAAGTCAGAATTGGAAAATAAAGTGGCAGATCAGTGGAACAGATTAGATACTAAAAAACATTGTAGCAAATGACCATAGTAATTTTGTGTTTGGTAAACTGAAAGATCCAAATTGGGGATGAAAACTCATTATATGACCACAACTGCTAGGAAAACTAAGAAACATTATGGCAGAAATTAGGCCAGGGGTGGAGAACCTGTGGCCTCATAGCCACATGTGGCCCCCTAGGTCTTCAAGTGTGGCCCTTTAACTGAATTCAAACTTCAAAGAACAAATCCCCTTAATAATTACAAAGTGAGTTGTTCTATGAAGTTTGGATTCAGTCAAATGGCCATACTTGAAGAATGCAGGTTTTCCACCTCTAGTATACACCAACATGTTATACCATATGAAAGGTAAGGTCATAATGCATACATGATTTATACATAAAGGGTGATACCATAAGCAAATTAGGAGATCATGTCATAATTCACCTGTCAGATCTATGGATAAGGGAAGAATTTAGGATCAAATGAGTGATAGAGAACATTAAAAATGTTATATGAATAATTTTGATTATTTTAAATTAAATAGGTTTTGCACAACCCCCCCCCCCCAAAGGAAAGAAACTAATGTAACCAAAATTAGAAGGAAAGCAGAAAACTGGAGAATAATTTTACAAGCGACTTTGATAAAAGCCTTATTTCTCAACTATATAGAGAACTGAGTTGAATTTATAAGAAGATAAGCCACTTACTAACTGATAGATGGTCAAAGGATATGAACAGTTTTCAGATAAAGAAATCAAAACTATCTACACTCATATAAAAATGCTCTAAATCACCATTGATTAGAAAAATGAAAATTAAAACAACTCTGAGGTACAACTTCACATTTAGCATATTGACTAATATGAAAGAAAAGGAAAAAAAGATAAATGACAGAGGAGATATGAGAAAATTGGGAAAAACTAATGTACTGTTGGTGGAGTTGTGAACTTATCCAATCATTCTGGAGAACAATTTAGTTCTATGCCCAAAAGCCTATAAAACGAAGCATATCTTTTGATCTAAAAATACCACTGCTAGGTCTGTATCACAAAAAATAAAAAGTAAAAGAATCTATGTGCATAAAAATATTTATAGAACCTCTTTTTTATGGTGGCTAAGAATTAGAACATGAGGGGATGTCCATCAACTGAGCAATGGCTAAACAAGTTGTGGTATATAGTTGCAACAGAATATTAATATGTTATAAGAAATGACACACAGGATGATTTCAGAAAAGCCTGGAAAGACTTGCATGAACTGATACAAAGTTAAGTGAGCAGAACCAGAACATTGTATACATATTGTGTGATGAATTTTTAGTGGCTTAACAATTCTCAGAAGTACAAAGATCTAAGACAACCCCAAAGGAATCATGATGGAAAATGTGATCTTTCTCTAGAGAAGGAATTGATACTGTTTGTAAACAGACTGAAGCATACTATTTGCCCTTATTTTTTTCTTTCCTTCCTTCCTTCCTTCCTTCCTTCCTTCCTTCCTTCTTTCTTTCCTTCCTTCCTTCCTTCCTTCCTTCCTTCCTTCCTTCCTTCCTTCCTTCCTTTCTTTCTTCCTTCCTTCCTTTCTTTCTTTCTTTCTTTCTTTCATGATTGCACATATATAATCTATAAAAGATTACTTAACACCTGAGAGAGGGAGGATGGGAGAGAGGGAGGGAGAGAATTTGATCACAAAACTAAAAAAAAAACAAAACTGCAGACTTTTTTAAAAAAAGTTTGTATGTGTAATGGGGAAAAATAAAATATTTGTTTTAAAACAGAATTGGCCAAATCAAAAAAGGGGTACAAAAGTTCATTGAACAAAAATTCTCCTTAACAATTAGAATTGAGCACATAGCATCTGATAACTCCATGAGTCATTAAAAAACAATAAAACAAAATCAAAAGAATGAAAAAAATTGAAATCTTTCAGAAAAAAAAAACTATCTGGGAAAATAGATTGAAGAAAAATAATTTAAGAATCATTGGACTACAAAAAAGTCTTGATCAAAGAAAGAGCCTGGACATCATATTTCAGGAAATAATAAAGGAAAACTGCTAGACTCAGAGGATATAGAAATGGAAAGAATCCACCAATAACCACTTAAATGGGATATTATAGTCAGTCATATTATAGTCAAATTTCAGAGCTCTTAGATAAAAGAGAAAATATTTAAATTAGATAGAATTAAACTATTAAATATTAAAGATCCACAGTAGGAGGAATACAAGATTTAGCAGCAACCATATTCAAGAAATGGAGCACTTGGAATATTATATTCTTGAAAGCAAAGGACAACCACAGTACAGTACAACCACGAAGAATAATAAACAGAGCGAAACAGAGAATAATCCTTCAAGGAAGAAAAACAAATATTCACCTAAATAAATGACTTTCAAATAAAAATCAGAGATGAATAGAAAATTTACTTTCAAATAAAAGTTTCAAGAGAAGCATAAAAAGACAAGCATGAAAGAGATGTCATTAGGGGTTCGATATAATTAATCTGTGTACATTTCAAATGGGAAAATGAAACATGATATACCCTAAGACGTTTATCATTATTAGGGCAGTTAGAAGGATTCTACACAGAGACCATAGGAGTAAGTCAATTATGTTGAGATGGTCTTAAAAAATGAATGAGCAAAGAGGAAGGATGCACTGGCAGAAGAGGGAAGGGAGAGGAAGAATGGAGGAAATTATTTATTATAAAAAAGACATGTAAGAAAGAGCTTTTACATTGGAGGGGGACAGACAATTCTGTAAGCAAACTTTTACCTGAATTGGTTCAAAGAGGAGGAAATATAGATATTTTTATATGTTTATACATGAACATAGACACACAATGAATATAAATTTGTCTTACCGTACAGTAAAATAGGAGGACTAGTAAGTGAAAGGATGGGTGATAAAAGGGAGTGTGGATAAAGGAAGGCAATGGTAAAAGCAAAATGGACTTTAGAGGAGGGATAAAAAGAGAGAAAGATAGAAGAAAATAGGATGAGGGAAATTTACAGTTGGTCATCATAACTGTGAATATGAATGGAATGAATACATCCATAAAATGGAAGCAAATAGCAGAATGGAATAGAAACCATAATCCAATGATATACTGTTTAAAAGAAACTTACTTGAATCAGAGAGACACACACAGAGTTAAAATAAAGGGCCAGAGCAGAATCTATTATGCTTCAGCTGAAGTGAAAAAGGCAGGGGTAGCAATCAATCTCAATGAAGCAAAAGCAAAAATAGACTTAATTAAAAGAGATAAGCCATGAATACATCTTGCTAAAAGGCAACATAAAGAGTGAATTAATATCAATGCTAAACAAATATGCACCAAATAGTATAGCATCCAAATTCTTTTTTGTAATGAAATGAGTTAATAAAAGAAATATGTAGTAAAACTATAGTAGGGAGTCCTCAAATTTCCCCTCTCAAAAGCAGATAAGTTTAACCATAAAATAAATAAGAAAGAGGGAGAGGAATAGAATTTTTTAAAAGTTAGACATGATAGACCTCTACAAAAAAATTAATAGGAATACAAAGCAATATACTTTTTGTTGTGGTTGTTGGGGGTGGGCTGTACATGACATCTACACAAATATTGACCATGGAATAGAGTACAAAAACTTCATAAACAAATAAAAAAAAAAGCAGAAACATTAAGTGCATCCTTTTCAAACCCTGCAATAATAACAATTGTAATAATAATTAACTTCAATAAAAGGCCATGGAAACAAAGATTAAAAATTAATTGGAAACCAAATAATCTGATTCTAAAGAATTTGTGGATCAAAGAACACATCACAGGAAAAAAATTAATAATTTCATTAAAGAGAATTATAACGAAGAGACAACATTTAAAAAAATGTGGAATATTTCCAAAGTAATAGTTAAAGGAAAAAATGAATTTCTAAATCTGCACATCACAAAAGGGAGAGAGAGTAGATCAGCAAATTAGGCAGAATTAAAAAAAAACCTAGAAAAAATTTTTTAAAACACTGTCAATTAAGCACCAAAAGGGAAATCCTGAAAATCAAAGGAGATATTAATAAAATGTAAAGTTAAAAAAAAACATAAACCAAATAAAACATT
>JAQQSV010003042.1:0-10259 GCA_028646515.1 Pseudochirops corinnae | reverse complement strand
TGCACAGGAACACATGCCTAATAGGTGTCAGAAATGGGACTTATAACAACTATTTCTAGATTTGAGGTTAGCTCCCTAGGTACAATACTGCTGTGGCTTTCTGTTTTGAACAATTGGCAAATATACCATGCAATCAATATGAATCATTTATTCTTTTCTTTTTTTAAGGGTTAAAACAACGTGAGACAACCATGACTGGCAAAACACAGACCAGCAACGTCACTAATAAGAATGATCCCAAATCTATCAATTCCCGTGTTTTCATTGGCAATCTGAACACAGCCATTGTCAAAAAAGGTGACATAGAAGCCATCTTTGCAAAGTATGGAAAAATAGTCGGATGCTCGGTGCATAAAGGTTATGCATTTGTACAGTATATGAGTGAAAGACATGCCAGGGCTGCAGTGGCAGGAGAAAATGCCAGGATCATTGCAGGTCAACCACTTGGTAAGTTAACTCTGGGTTATTACATGTGTATGCCAATTTCTGTGAACACAGAGATTTAATCTTATTATTTAAGTACCAGTTAGAGAATACATAAATAGCAACAGCTTCTTTCCTCTCTGACCTTCTCTAACACTTTTTTACCTGTACCACAATTTAGCACTTGATGTTATATTTTCTTATTTTCCACTAATTATATCATGTACAGAAATCTTCTCACCTGAACAGGCTGTCAATTCTTTTTGGGTAGTAACTTCTGCATCTTTTGCTTCTATCATATACACTGCTAACTCCTTGTATATAGTGCTAGGTTAAGAGTTAGAACTTAGAACTTGTTCATTGGACTTAACTTGGTTCTCCCATTCAAGAATGCATCCATTGCACAGAAGGGTATATGAGTAATTAATAGATTTATTCTTCACCTGTCAAAAGGAGGCAAAATCTGTAAATACAAAGAATAGGCCTACTGTGCATAGCATAGCCTTGTTCCTTATGTTGTTTACAACATAAACCATGTTTATTTGTTTATTGATGATAGACTTCGTGATTAATCAATAATCAAACCAAAAAGTCTTTAAGTGCTTGCCATGTTCCAGGAACTGTGTTAGGTTCCAGAAATATTAAAAAAAAGGAGTAATCTCTAATCTTGAGGCATTCAAATTTTATTAGGGAAGATAAAAGACTTAGATTAATATATGCAGAATAAATGAAAAAATGGTTAAATAAAATATAGTTAGGGAGTAAAGGTACTTCTGGAATTAGGAAAGCCTTTGCATAGAAGGTGATCCTTAGCTGTGTAGTGAAGGAAATGAATTGTATGAGGTAAAAGTCCCAACAGAGTCCATTGTAGACATGGACAAAAAAATAGGTTGCTGCATATGAGAAACAGCAAACAAAAAATTTGGCTATATCAGAATGTGGAGATAGAGAATAATGTAAACTTCAGCTGTAAAATAGGTTGAGAACAGAAAGTGAAGAGCTTTAAAAGAGATACAGAGGAGGTAATATTCTATCCTAGAAGCAATAGAGAGCCATTAAAATAGAAGAGTGACATGTTCTGATTTGAACTTAAAGAAAACTACTTTGACAGTTATGTGGTGAATGGTTTTAAGTTAGAAGAAATTTGAGGCAGAGTCATCTATAAGTCTAGGGCAGAGGTAGCAAAATCTAGATCTAAGGTTGTAGTTGTGTGAGAAAATAAAAAAGATCAGATGCTACAGATATAGTAGAGATAGAAAAGACAAGAGTTGACAACTAAGTGAATAGATGGAATAAAGGATAGTGAAAAGATAATAATAATGCCAAGTGAAAAGATAATAATAATGCCAAGATTAGTCACTTGGGATTCTAGGAGAATGGTGATTCCTTGCCAGGAAAAAAAAAAAAATTGGTAGAGGCATAGGTTGTGAGGAGAAAGAGGGCTCCATTTGGGAAATGAGTTTGAGAGATATCTAAGATATCCACTTTGAAATATCCGAGTTAAATTTTGGTGATGTGGGGCTAGAGTTTAGAAATAAGGTAACATAAGGAATGATTTTTTAAAGGACACCTGGAAGTTGTAGTAAGAAGAAAAAAAAGTCTGAAAGGACCAGATTAAAGAGAATGAGAATGACGTATTCTGAAAAAGGCATATATACATAATGACTGCAAGATTTTACAGAGAAAGAACAATTAGATTAAACTTTATAATAAAAATCAAATCAAATAGTCCAAGAGAAGAGATGAGAAAATATACCTTCCTTCTTTTGTTGAAGAGAGGAGTGAAGCATAAAGGTGGAATGTTGCATTTGGTATGAGAAACAAGCATTTGTGCTGTACTTTTGAAAAATTTTACCATTGTTACAAGGAAATACAGGATATACAGGAGAATATTTGGAAGTGGTTATGGTATACATAAAAGGACCTTAATAAAATTTCTAAGATAAATAAAATTAGGGCAACAAATGAAAACTCAGTACTTGAGTCAGTCAATACCAAAGATATTTTCTCCATACAAAATGCAACATTCAAATCTTTAAAAAATAATTGTACTTGTTACATTATAGACAACACATCTTAATGATTGATAAGAATCTTCAATTTTTTTTATAAAAACTGTAAAAGGTAATGTTAATGGGGTAAGATTGGGGAAGACTTTTGATAATAAGCACAAAAATTTGAGAGAGATGGCAGCCAAAGGCAATGGTGGTCTGTTAGCAAAACTCATCTGCAAAATCTTATGAAGAAGAATGGAGGAAGATTCTGAGCAATATTGCTTCATTAAACATGGTGAAGTTGGGGAATGAAAATCAAGTTGTGGGAACTTTGGCAAGGAACCCTTTTGTGCTATATGATCCCTATGGAATTTATGGATACAACTGGAAGGAATAAAACAAAGGAACCAAAACTTAAAAAAATGTGTAATTTTTTCTTCATAATAGTTTCCTCCTTTGATAACTGTGAATCTACCATATTTGGACTTTATAGCATAGTCCTTCAAGATCTACTTTACATGAAAAAAAACCCCAAAATATTGTAAAATTAGCTGGGATGGGTAATGTATATTCATCTCTGTTGAATACAACAAAGTTGCAAGAGTATCAAGAGATTTATTCTCAGGAAATCTCATAGAAACACTTGGAACAAATTATGGACCTGATGATTGGCAAAAAAAAAAAGTTATTGAGAAAATATCACTTACTATTGATATGTCTAGTTTCCAAATGTAAAAAAGACTTTTTGAATATAGCCAGCCCAAGGCATCCAAATTTCTAAAAATGATGTTTAATAGCTAGGATCTTTACAACCACATGATGACCAAAAAGGGAAGAGAATAGAAGATCCCACTGTGTTTGTTTTTCTGAACTATAAAAAGCATTTGATTTAGTAGAAGAAAATGTCTTCTTAAAGGCTTCCCTCATATGTGATATTTCCTATGCACATGTTTTAATATAATATTCCTTAAAGTTATAAAAATATAATTTTAATGATGCTTTTGTTGTCAGTATCAGTAAGTAGAAAAAAATAAATAAGGAATTTTATGTTTCCAGAAAGTGTTCACCATTATTATTGTGTATCTAATTCAGAGTCCAACTGGAACAGAGAGTCTCTATAAAAGTAATAATTGTCTTTGGTGTTAACAGAATGTTATGCATAAGGCATACTTGAAATATCAAGTATAAATTATAGACACATATTTATATTATACATACGTATACATCAAGCCAATGCTGTAGAACCTCATAAATGAAATTCAAAATCACCCAGAAGCTTTCAGAATAACTATCCAGACAAGAAAATAAATAAATAAAAATGGCTCTCCTCCAAGCTACAATATGAAATTGAATGGATGGCCTGAAAAGCCAATCTATCAATACAAATATATTCTGAACAGACTTCGTAGAAGAACAATTAAATGGACTGAGAATTAAAGAGATCAAGAGTGGTCTAGACTGCTTTTGGAAAATTGTTCAGTGCTTTTAGTGATTCCAAGATTCTTTCTAAAATAATGGCCCTTTGTAACATTAGGATTTTCCAGCATGCTCTTTGGCTGCAGTTCAGTCAGTCTATCAACAAGTATTTATTCAGATCCTACTATGTACCAGACACTTGCTGTGTGTTGGAGATAGAAGCACAAAGAATAAAACAATTCCCATTTGTAAAGAGCTAATAGTCAAATGGAAGAGATAATAAATGCACAAATAAATATATGCACCATAAATATAGTGACTAAATAAAAATATGTTCAAATTGTTTAAATGCAACGTATCTTTGTGAAGGAGGGCATGCATGATGTTTTTTGATTCGTGCATAAATTGGATTTAAGAGAGGCAAAGTTGCACAAAGTTGTCAGCCTCACTCTCTCCTCTACAGTCACACATTCCAGTGGCAGGATGAAATCAAGACAACTGGTGATGGCTTAAGATGCAGTGGATGATCTTGGTGTCTTTGATATCTGTCTAACCAAGCTCTAAATGCTGTACAGTGCCTGTTTCAGCTGCCTCCATGGCCATTGGAACACATTGTTCTGATCTACCCTTTCCACCAGATGAAGCCTTCACATGGCTGGGGTAGACACTCCCCTAACTCACCAATGGGTTTGAGACTTCTTGATTACCCGCAGCCTGGTTTTAGCTCATCTCTCTAAAGGGTTTCCCAGAGTGTGGTCACTGCACATGCTACAGCTTCTTGGAGTCACAGGTGACAATTGGATAGAACAGGTGGACACCAAAGGTAGAAAGCATCCCTGAAAAGGTCTTGGCAGCCATCACACCAGAGATACCAGTCCTCCCTGAATGCACATTATGCCCCAAGGAGGGCACTTTCATTTGGGAGGATCAGAAAAAGCTTCTTTAAGGAGATGATACCTGACCTTTTTTTTGAAAGGAAGAAAGTCAACCTATGAGGTAGAGTTAGGAATGAAGTGCATCTGTAAGAAATAGGGGAAAAGGCCAGTTTGACTGGATTGCAGAATTTATGAAAGGGGGAGTAACATCTGAGAAAAGGAGTAATATTAAATGAGTCTGGAGATATTGGTTGGGTTCAGAAAACTGGGTGGATGCTTTGTGGAGCATTTCTGGGAGAAAATGGACAACAACATGAAAGAATAGCTGTGGGATTATTGTGTTTTGCACCATGGGAGAATGTGCCCACATTGCTGAGATTTCAGATCCATTGAATTGCATATAAAATAAAAGAAAACCTGAAGCGGGGACCAAGATATTTCGAGGAGAGATGAAAGGAGCATTGATAAAATAGCAGAGAGGGAGAATTTGGTTTGGGGCAAATACTGTCTCCCATCTCCATAAGAAATATATATTGCTTTCTAAAAGACACTGAGGTTTCTATATTCACTTTTTTCCCTCTGTTCACTCCAACTTTCCATGTGCTTTTTTTTTTTTCTTAATAGATGATTTTCTGTCATTTTGGTTACTGTTTATTGTCTGATTCACTTTCCAAATTAAAATTATTATTTGAGGCAAATATCTATCATTTTCTTCACTTTAAAGTGGTTCTCATTTCTAAATATTTAAGCCTAGGTGTCTTTCCCTATCTCACCCAAACTGAAACTTCAGTGGCTACTTACAGACCTGATACTACTACTGATTACTAAGGGAGTGTTGACCTCCTCTGGCCTGGGCAGATGTATTCCTCTTTAGGCACCCTGGCAGTCTGCCACTCCCAGGGGCTTACCATACTAATGCCAAAATTAATTCAGACACCTGAACGACTTAGCCCACTGCAACTCAGAACTTCTGAGCTCAAGAGCATGCTGGTCTCCAACCCAACCATAGTTGGGATTACAAGCATACACCACCATTCTTGACTCGGTTCTTAATTTATAAATAAATTATTAGTTTTAAAGTTGGTGTACAAATGTTAAAAGCTAGAATATCACCATCTAATGTTTTTCCAAAGTTTTGTTACTTTAATATCTTAAGTAGTAATTTTTGAAGGTTAACTTCACTCAGAGTTTGACTTATTCTAAATTTGGGGAAATAGGAAATTTGTTTTGTGCAAAATTAATTTTATGACAAAAAGCAAAATTAAGTAAATGAAAAGGCATATTCCTATGAATCATAGATCATCCTTTTAAGGTAATTTTCTCACATATATCTTTTTTGAGTTAGTAGTCATTTAGAAATGCTCTAAGGATTAAGGTCCAAACTATATTTTTCAGGATGCTAGCCTAACCACAAGGACCCAGGAAAGAATATATTAATACCAGCTTACTTAGTTTAGTGAAAAGCCTAGCTAAATTGTAGCTCTGAGAAGGTAGTATTTCTCTTTCATCTATTCTCTTAGATTGAGTTTGGTGGTGTACTTGGGTCAGTTTTCAGAGCACATATATTAATTGCATTCCTCCTTGGTATGAGTCAAAGATATAACTCCTTAAATTAAAATATGTCCCTTAACACTTCAGGCCAGACTGAGTGCCTTTTTATACAAAATAACTGGTCATTTTTTCAGACTATACATATTACTTATATAGCCAATCACTGGTTATATCTGTGCTTTATGACTTATGGAATGCCTTGTATAATTAAAGTAAAAACAAATCTAAAGATAAGATCCATATGAGAAATCCAAGTTTAAAGTCGTTTTAGTATCAAAGTGATCATCCACCACAATCCTTAAGTATTCTTCCTTTGACTTATTTTTAATGATGTGAGTCAAGCATTAGTAGTCAAGTTGCTGCTTGAGCATTTCTTGACTTATTTTACCCTCAAGCTAATCCCTTCAGATATCCTTAAGATTTCTCTCAAATTTAGGATGTGATTTTGGGCTGATCACATGTCAGATATATTTATACTGAATATAGAATTAACTTGTTATTACTTATACTATGCTTATATGAAATCCTATAAGATTCAGAATTGGGAGAAATAAGCTCATCTAACCTGTTCCTGAATACAAATAACCTCTATAACATAAGTCATTCCAACCTTTATTAAATAAACTCTGTTTCAATATGTCTCTCTTTCTCACTAAGTTCTAGCTTTTTAGCTTCATTTACTACATCACTCACTTTTCCTCTCCCTTCTCCATTTCATGGAAAGAAATAAAAGAAACTGACAAATTAAACCAAATGTTTGATAGATTCCTCAAATTTATTATAATATCCTTTGTATGTATTTTCTCTTTCTGTTGATACATTTCTAGGAAATAGAATGGAAATTGAAAGAAAATTTCACATTACAAACTATGTGGTAATCCACACATTTCATGGTGGAAGCATGGTGGATACATTTGGAAAAGACAAGAAGAGAGAAAAATAAATATGGTGTCATATAGGCTAAATGGAAGATGTTGATTAGTTATTTATAGACTACAAAACTTTCACAGAAACAAAGTTGTAATTTTGATGTTGAATTTTAAATATGTAGATATCAGCTAGAAGTGTTTTCACTCTAAAGTTAGAGAATATGATATATTCTTAAATTTGTCCAAAATATCCTTAAGAAAATGTGTGAAAGAACAAGGGACTTAATTCAGACAAACACAGGAAATATAGCTGGTGATGTAGAAATTATTTTGACACTGAGAGAATATAATCTTGTCATTTCAGAATATTTAATATTCAATGAGGAGTATTCTGGGAATATTCGTATTTGTATCCTAGAATTTAGCAACTCAGATCTGCAAAATTATGGGGAATTGTAGATATGATTCAATGACCCAAGACTCTCAAAAAGGAAGTAGCCTAAAAGACATGGGAGGTTTTCAACAGTGAAGCCTTAAATATACAAGTCCAAATGATATTAATGAGGAAGAAAAGCAAGAAGCACCTATAGAAACAGATGTAGCTCTCCAGTGAAATCTGATATACTCATTTCAAAATCTGTATACAAATATGAAAGGAGGCACACATAATAAAGGGAAAAATAGTATGGAGAATTATGTTAACATTGGTGAAAGTTCAGAATGAGCCTTGGCTTATAAAACTGCTTAAAATAAAAAGGGTGAGGAGAAGGGTATGTTCAGATTAAGGAAATGAACAAGTCAGAAACAGTATGATTGCTTTCAGGACAAGGTGTTTAAGGTTAACCAATCGGGGATGAAGGGTCATTTATTCCCAAAGCATTGATTAATGTTGATGTCAGACCTTTCTACAAGAGCATACTATAAGGGTTTCTTCTTGGCCCTATCTTGTTTTAGGATTTTTATCAATGACTTGTGTAAAATATAACAGGAATTAATAGCAAATTTTAAAAGACATAAAGCTCATATAGATAATATATTGGATAATTACACCCATAATCTAAAGGATTTCAGGAGGTTGAAACAGTACACTGAATCTAAAAGGGTAAAATTTCACAAGCATAAATGCAAAGTCCAATACTTAAATTTTAATAAATCAACTAGAATAAAGAAAAACTTATTTAAGAGTAGTACATATAAAAGATAAGAGTTTTAGTTGGTTATAGTCTCAATATGTCAATAATGTGACATGACTGTGATATAAAAAGCAGCATTCATTAAAATATTGTGTCCATTACATTGGAGATGATAATCTCACCATACTTTGTCCTTTTCAGAGTGCACCAAAGTATAATAATCAATTCTTGTTGTCATAATATAAAAAAGATATTGTCAGTCTTTTACATGTATGCAAAGGAATACAATCAGAATAGTGTAGAGGTCAGAAATCATGTTAAATGAGAAATAGTTTCAAGAGCTAAATATCTTTAGCCTAGAGTATTGTGCTAGGTTCTGTGGGAGATAGGAGGTATAGATAAGACATGCTCTAACTTTCAGAAAGTTTATTGCCTGTGTTGTGACAAAAAACACATCTTAACACAGAAGGTTCCCAGCCTTCCTATATTTGTACTGCCTCTAGAAGAGGCTTCTATTCTAAATACCATGTCCACTGTGATCATCCTTTCTTTATACTTTTTGAGAAATGCTGCTTCTATCTTGACCAGAATGGTGTTTAACAGAAGGGCATTTGGACACATGGATATGAAAGAAATATATATCTTGGATTGAAATATAATGGTAGAATTAGAAACAGTGTGATAGATGGGTAAGGAGATATATTTTGGCAGAAGAGCTTTCCTAGAATCCTTCTACCATGTGTGATTTTATGTGTATGTGTGTGTGTGTGTGTGTGTGTGAGTGAGTGTGTGTATGTATGGATCACTTGTCCTACCTAAGTATATGCCTAATATTGCTTATTATTAAATTGACTTTGAGAATAAGTGTTAGTACAAGGGATCACATCTATTAGACAACAAGCCCCTCAAGGGCAGGAGCTATCTTTTACCTTTCCTTATACCTCCAGGGCCTTTCACAGTGCGTGGCACATAGTAGGTGCTTAATAAATACTAGTTGTACTAGACTGTGCTGTACATGGAGTTAGGTCATGGTTCAAATCTCACTTCCAATGAAGTACATACCATTTCAATGATAAAAAATCTATTAGAATAAATCTAACACTTCCTGGTTATTTCTATTTATATTTCATGGCAATTACTAATTAAATAATAAAAATATGACTACTAATTTTATTGATTTTGAATTTGAGATTTTAATATAAATATTTGATTTTTTTATATTGAAAATCTTCAGAAGATGGATTTCATGGCATTTTTCGAGCTTATTGTGTAAGACTGGATACAAACTAAAGAAATATTAAGTAAATCACAAGACATTTTTGTTATATGAGGTCACAAGTATAAAATGTCCTTTACTCTAAAATGAATTAAGTGGTCTGAGATGTAGTCTAGACAGAAATGTTCTTTTTATGCATATGCCAATTACACTAGGCTGATTATTCTGTGAATATACATTTGCAGTGTCTTTCATCATTCCCATATTATGCCAATGTTAACTGATCTGTGAAAGACTGAAGGTAAGCTACAATTTATATACTTAACAATTCAGAATATATAATAGCAATGACAAATGGTACATAATATAGTTCCTAGAAATAGTTGTCATTGATAATGAAGTCTGTACTTCATCATAAGAGTTAAACAATTACAGACAAAATTATGCAAAGGAAGTCTTTGTTTGAAAGTTTTTGTCCTGATTGATAAGGACTTGAAGTTCCAATTTACACTGCTGTGAAATGGTGCTTATTTAGACAGTAGAAAAATCAGTTAGTTAACATGTTCCAGGGACAGTTAAGAAGTATTCCAGGTACTGTGCTAAGCTCTGGGGATACAAAAAGGGGCAAAAGACAACCATTGTTCTCAAGGAGCTCAGAGTCTAATGGGAGAGATAACATGCAATGACTATGTACAAATAAGCTCTCTCTCTCTCTCTCTCTCTCTCTCTCTCTCTCTCTCTCTCTCTCTTTCTCAAAATATACATATATATATATATATATA
>JAQQSV010003040.1:0-18463 GCA_028646515.1 Pseudochirops corinnae | reverse complement strand
ATCCTGGGTTATCCTGATTGTGTTTCCACAGTATTCAAATTGTTTCTTCTTGGCTGCTTTTTTTTTTTCTCCTTGATCTCCTTGAAATCTGGAACCTGGCTGTAATATTCCTAGGAGTCTTCTTTTTGGGATCTTTTTCAAGAGGTGATTGGTGAATTCTTTCAAGTTCTGTTTTGCCCTCTGGTTCTAAAATATCAGGGCAATTTTCCTTGAGAATTTCTTGAAGGATGATTTCTAGGTTCTTTTTTTGATCATGGCTTTCAGGTAGTCTGATAATTTTTAAATTGTTTCTCCTGGATCTATTTTCCAGGTCAGTGGTTTTTCCAAGGAGATATTTCACATTGCCTTCTATTTTTTCATTTGTTTGGATCTGTTTAATTTTACCCTGATTTCCCATAAAGCCATTAGCTTCCATTTGTTCCAATAGAATTCTGAAGGAATTGTGCTCCAGAGTGAGCTTTTGAAATTCTTTTTCCATCTGGCAAATTTGACTTTTTAAGGCATTCTTCTCCTCATTGGCTTTTTGGGCCTCTTTTGCCATTTGAGTTAATCTACTTTTTAAGATGTTATTTTCTTCAGTCAGGTTGTTTACTCTCTTTTCATGATTTTCTTGCATTATTCTCTTTTCCCTTCCCAATTTTTCCTCCACTTCTCTTACTTGGTTTTCAAAATCCTTCTATCCTCCTCTGTGGCATGTAACCAGTTCATGTTTTTCTTGGAAGCTTTTGGTGCTGGAGTTCTGACTTCATTGTCTTCCTCCTGTTCCATGCTTTGATCCTTTTTGTCCCCCAAAAAGGAATCTAAAGTTGTGTTGCTGGATTTACTTTGCTTCCTTTTCCTGCTCATGTTGCCACTCAATTACTTGACTTTTTTGCTCTGTGGAACTCTACTTCCAGAGGGGAAAGCTCTGTCCCAAATTTCTGGGGTTTTTGTAGCTGCCGGAGCTACTAGGAGGCCACTGCAGCCCCCACCAGCTTTGGGCCACTGGTCACACACCTCAGCACCACCACCCCAGAATGTGATCCGGATCCAGGCAAGTTAAAGCAAGAGTGATTACCCCTCTGAGTTGTTGCTTGATCCCCCTACAATCTGCAGGCCAGGAACTCTGAAGCAGCCACGTGGAGGCGGCTGCAACCATTGCTTCTCACCTTCTTCTCCCAGGGGCAGAGGCTAGAGTGCATTTTTGGTCCCCCCTCTTCCCACAAAGTCCACCCTGACCTTTTACTTTTTCTTTGGCATTTATGGGTTGATAATTCTGGAAACCACCACAGCTCCCGGTGACCACTCTCCTGAAGTCTGCTCTAGGCGCCACTGGTTGGGGCCGCCCTCAGGCTAAAACCATGGGCTCACTGAGGGGTAGGCGCAGCTCCTGGCACACTGAGACAGATTCTTCCTGCTGGACTGCCTTCGATGGGAGATTTGTTTCTCTCTATCCCTTTGTGGGTTCTGTAGCTCTAAAATTTGTTTAGAGTCATATTTTATAGGTCTTTGAGATGCTTATGGGGGGAGCTCATGGAGTTTTCCTGCTTCTTTGCCGCCATCATGGCTCTGCCCCAGAAACTATTTCTTCTGAATTTTAAATACTTTTACATTCTTTTATTTTAATATACAAACACACGTGTGTGTGTGTGTGTGTGCGTATTCTTGAATTCATTCCCAATGAAAGTTGGTTACCAGAACTAGCAGCCCTCTTCCCCTATCTAATTCTTCTGCGTTGGTTCTTCCTCTTACCCTTTATTTGTATAAGATAATTATTCTTTTTAGCTTTTTCTGGATGGTTTTACATTTTAAAGTCACATCATCTCAGATCTACCCCAATCTTTTTCACAAATTACTCAGCTGCTAGTGATAGTCTTAGATCTTACACTTTGCACACGTGAAAGGCAAACAGTCTGTCCTCATCGGATCCCTTGTAATCAGTCTTTGGTGTGTACCTTGTGTTTCTCTTGGCTCTCTTATGTCACATCTTCTTTTTAGTTTGGGTTTTTATTTTCTAACAAAGTCCTGAAAGTGGGACAGCCGATCACGTGTCCATTTTCTTTTTCTCGTCCATTTGCTGGCTGTGATATTTTTGGCCAGAACCCCAGTTCTTTTGCTCCTCAATATATAGTGTTCCAAGACCTGTGGTCCTTCAGTGTCTCCACTGCTAGGTCTCGTGTGATTTTAAGTGTGGCACTCTCATATTTAAATCATGTTTTTCCCTTGTTGCTCTTAACATTTTGTCCTTGAACTGAGTGTTTCAGAATTTGACTCTAATATTGAGTTTTCCTAGGAATTCTTTCAAGTGATGATTGATGAATTTTTTTTCTTTTTTCGGGGGGTGGTAAGGCAGGATATTTGGGGTTAAGAGACTTGCCCAAGGTCACACAGCTAGTGAGTATTAAGCGTCTGAGGCTGGATTTGAATACAGGTCTTTCTGACCTTAGGGGCAGTGCTCTATTCACTATGCCGCCTGAACCGCCCCACTGACAGATTTTTTTTTTTAATTTCTACTTTCCACTAATTTTCTTTAAATTTTTTGTTACTGCATCGATTCTTTTTTTTTTCTTATCGTAGCTTTCAGGCAATCTGGTTATTCTTGTTTTCTCTCTTTGCTCTTTTCTCCAGATCGGTTGTTTTTCTTACAAGATGTTTCACTTCCTCTTCTCTTTTTTCGTTCTTTATGTTTTGTTTAATTATTTCTTGATTTCTTATCATCTGGCCTCCCCTCACCCAGTTCTAATTTTCAAGGAGTCATTTTCTTCCTTCCTTAAGATTCTGGTTCTTCTTTTCTAATTGGCTGACTTTTTTTTCCATAATCTTCTTGTTTTTAAAGTCTTTTTAAAGTTCTTCTATGCATTATTTTGGGGCAGGTGACCGACCATTTGACATTACTCTTTGGGGTAGAAGAGAATTTCTTTGCTTGAGGATGTTCATAAGGCATTTGGTGATGCATAAGCAAAGCCCAAGAGAGGTGTTAGAACAGAATGTACATGTACCTCTAGCTATTACTGCATTGAGATGGTAATTGAGCCCTTGGAAATGTGTGTGATGCCCAGTGAGGAGACCAGAGGACCCAGGACGGAAACTTTGGGGAACCCACAGTAGTGGATGTAACACGATTGAGCCATAAGCCGAGGAAAATGAGGAACAGTCAGAGAGTTAGCAGAAACAAGAGAGAGCATCGTCATGGAAACCCAAAGAGGAGACAGTCTTCCGGAGGAGGTCCAGGGAGGTCAAGAAGGATGAGAATTGAGAACAGGCAACTAGTTAAGAGGTCGCCGTTCACTTAGTAGAGAGCAGATCCATTAAATGTTGAGGCTGGGAGTCAGATCATGAGAGGATTAAAAGTCAGCGACAGTAGAAATACTGGCATGCGTTAGATATGTATTAGTTTTTCAAGGTGTTCCGCTGAGAAAGACGTAGAAAACGCCTCCTGCCAGGCAAGGCAGAATCTTAGGAGAGGTTTTTAAGGACGGGGAGCCGTAGCAGCAGAGAAGGAAGCCAAGTAGGATTTCTCTTCGTTTTTCCCTCCTGTGGCACTTATCCCACACTTCCTTTATTATGTGTATCTATAAATGCACCTTAACTCCCCTACACAACCTTAAGTGCCTTAAAGAGAGGAAGCCGTGTCTCACTCAGCTTCGTACCCCACACGGAATCTTGCACAGTGCCTTATGCATAATAGATGCATAGTAAGTATTTGTTGCTTGAGTGATTAAATACATGTTGACTATTTGATGATTTCTGGTATTGCCACTCACTTATCCAACTTGGTACTTTGGGCCAGCAGAGCCGAAGTAAGGGATGAGTTTGTTGTCTGGTATTTCTAGAATGAAGAAAATGATCTTTATATTTTGAATCCATCTTCCACTCAGCTGCCAGAGTACTTTTCCTAAAAAGCAGGTCTGAACATAGCAACTCCTCCCAACTTGGTGCAGTTCAATGGATTCCTCATACCTCCAAGATCAAATAGAAGACCTTCAGTTGTGACACCTGAAGCCCTTCACAACCTGGCCCCTTCCTGCTGCTCAGTCTTAGACTTCTCTCCCCTCCATGAACCCTGTGATTTAGCTCTTGGCTTGTTTGTTGTGCCTGGAACACCATGCTTGGGTCTCCCAGCTTTGCGCCTCTTTGCCAGCCATCGTCCACGTCTCGAATGTTCTCCCTCTGCAGCTCTCCTCCGTGACTCGCCCTGGCTTCCTTCAGGACTCGGTTTTAATTCCTGCTTCTGCAGGAGCTTTTTCCAGTTGCTCCTCAGCTCCCCCCCAGCTCTTACACTGTGTGTGGGTGTCTTCCCCATTACAGCATTAGCTTCTTGAAGACAGGGACTTGTCCAGTTCATGGTAAGTGACAGACTATACGTCTGGTGTTAGAAAATCTCCTCCTTATAATGAATTAGAAAATGCCCCATGATGGAAAGGAAAAAAATTCCAAGGAGATTTGTTCTCCATTGAAATTTTATCCTTATTACTTCCTTTTTCTTTTTTCTTTTCTGTTTTTGGGGGACTTTTTGGAGGGGCATTTGGGGTTGAGTGACTTGCCCAAGGTCACACGGCTAGTTTTTTGTGCTAAGTGTCTGAGGCCGGATTTGAACTCAGTCCTCTTGACTCCGGGGCCGGTGCTCCATTCTCTGCGCCATCTAGCCGCCCCTATCCTCACTACTTCCGGAAGTGTTTTTCCCTACGTTTTTCAGTGAGAACATGCTAGAGTTTTACACTTAAAGTTGTGCCACTGCCAGTATTTTGCAGTTTTTCTTCTTTTCCTCATTACAGGTTGAAAATGAAACCAACGTCCTACAAGATGGCTCCCTCATTGATCTCTGTGGAGCAACCCTGCTGTGGAGAACAGCTGATGGTCTCTTTCACGCGCCAACTCAAAAGCACATCGAAGCCCTTCGACAGGAGATCAACGCCGCCCGACCACAGTGCCCCGTTGGACTGAACACACTGGCGTTTCCCAGCATCAGCCAGAAGGACGTGGTGGAGGAGAAGCAGCCGTGGGCATACCTGAGCTGCGGTCACGTGCACGGCTATCACAACTGGGGGCACCGGAGCGATACGGAAGCCAACGAGAGGGAGTGCCCGATGTGCCGAACTGTTGGGCCCTACGTGCCCCTTTGGCTCGGCTGTGAGGCAGGATTCTATGTTGATGCTGGGCCCCCGACTCATGCTTTCACCCCTTGTGGACACGTGTGTTCAGAGAAGTCTGCAAAGTACTGGTCCCTGATCCCATTGCCTCATGGCACACATGCATTTCATGCCGCCTGCCCTTTCTGTGCCACGCAGCTTGTCGGGGAGCACAACTTTGTGAAGTTAATTTTCCAAGGCCCAGTTGACTGATGCTATCTACAATAATATCACTTTAACAAGTTACTGTGAAGATTTTGCCACTAACTGTAGATTTTGCTTTTTTTATAATATGTTAAAGGGGTGGAGGCGGAGTGCTAATAGAGATTGGGAAAAGTGGGGTTACAGTAGTGACATAACCTGGACCTTGACAAAAATCAGTGATGTCGCATTTGTAATGGCTGCATAGTCAGCAAAGCTGGTTTGATAAGTATGTTTGTGATTGAATTTTAAAATGTCATATTTTATTTTAACCTTGGGTTTTTTTAACAAAATTTTTTTCCTTGTAAACTTTGACAGATCTCTAAATGATACTTTTTTTCACTATTAGGAGTTTAATCAGAGGGTTAAAAAAACCTATTAATTTACAACTATCAGTATTTAGATTCCTAGAATTAGAGCTGTCGGGGAGCTTAGGGGCCGTTTAGTACAACTTGCTTAGTCCACAGAGGAGAGAACTGGGGCACGAAGGAAGCATCTTGGCCAAGCCAAACGCCCAGGAAAGCCCATGCCACCCTTTCCACAGCACTACTCTGCTCCGTCTTGACGATGTTCACTCAAGAGCCGTAAATGGTGTGTGGAAAATGCTTGCTGACCACAAGGTGTTTATCTACATCAGAGTGGCCTGAACTCTATTGCAGTGTGATTGGAATGCGCTAGGATGTCGATGGTACCTGTGGTTTTCCAAGTCAGCCTGTGGCCTGCAGGGATCACGTATGGTCTGTTGTCTCCCATGTCTGTCTGAGTCTGGCACAAGCGACTTACGTGATGTTTTGAAATGAAAAGCAATTAACACAGAGAATTGTTTTGATACTGGAAACTTTGTGACCTATTTTTCATCATATAAAGAAAGAAGATTCAGATGTTGTAATGGCTTTTAAAACTTGGTTATCAGAATTTAATTGCTTTATGCACATTTGTAGAATGACTTTTGACACCATAAACAAAGAATTCTCCATAATTTTTTGGTTGGAATTTTGCACCCTGTCCCTACCATGCACCTCGCGTGTGTCAGACTGTTTGATTGATTAAGAGGTATCATCTCCCAGAATTCCTCAGCTTGGCATTATTGCAGCAGGGGAGATTGTTTGGGTACCATAATGCCAGATTTATGTGCATCCCGTCATTTGTTGAGTTTAGAAGTGTTGCAGATTGGTTTTTTAAAGCCCACTGGCGTGTTTTTTGGACTTGGGTACATCCAGCAGTCTCTGAGGGGAGAGCTCACCTCATACCATAGTGAAACAGTGGGTTTTGTTCGCTCTGCTTCACACCGTCTGTCACCTTGTGCTGCAGCTTGAGTAACACTGAAAGTTTTGGAAATGTTTGCAAATCAGACTAAGTTTAAATGCCATCATTAGAGATACACAGCACCCAAGGGTGCTTCTGGAGAGATCATGTGGAATGTTTGATTTTTAAGAGAGCAAATAAGTGTTTACGGAGGAATAATTAAATTAGAATTTCTTATGAGCTCCAGCATCCCGCTCAGTTGGCTTCGTTTAATTCTGAATAATAGTTCTGTGATACTTCTTGTAACAAGTATAGAGACTATCAGTCTATCCAGGATGAAAATGTTCGTTTGGGGGAATATTAATAGCTATCTGAAAAGAAATAAAAATCTACTGAATGAACAAGATTTTAAACTATAACTTCTATTAAATGGGCCATTGGAGCTTTTTGTGCTACATGTGAGATCTTTATATAGATGTATAATTTATATAACTTTAATATATGGTGTGTATATATCTATAAATACGTTCTTGATTGGCCTGTTGAGACTTTGGCTGTGAATTGTTTTATAGTTAAATCTATAAGCCCAGCATTTTTAATTCCCTTTATTCACAGGCGACGAGATGTGTTGGTTTTGTTGGCTGCTATTTTTAATATTCTTCTTATATAAAATGTCAGCTTGTCCATTTAAAATAGCCTCCCTCTTCCATACACTTTGTGGTTTGGGGTGGGGCATTTAGCTTCAAAACACCCCAAACCTCCCATGGCATTCTTCTCAGTGATCCCTTTCTGTACGTCTTACCCATCTCTGCCCGAAGACTAAAAACACGACACATTGGACGTGCCTAAAGTAATAGCAACGAGTGCCTTTTCATTCTGCAAGACTCTTGTGTGGCCTCTGAGCTACTTCCAAGTCCTTCCACCAGCGTTGTGGATCAATCAGCATGGACTGTGTTTGCTCCACCCATTTCCCCCGTGGTTTGGGAAATGAGGATAAATTAACCCTGTTTGTATTATATGGCGAGCAATATGTGTTCTTCAGCTTGTTAAGCAGTCTGTAGGCTCAATGACTTACTGGTCCTTCAGATGGGAGTGGTAAGTTTTTCTTTTCTGAGAGAAGTTTGTCCAGAGAACCCTAAAGATTATTATTAAGATTCACCGTCACCAGTCCTTAAATCTGAAAAGCATAGCAGAGCCTAGGAAGCTCATGAAACTCTACAGAAAGCAGTTGGCTGACCTGAAAGAGCCCCTTCCTCTTATCTCATTAGGTGTTAGTTCGGAATGTGGAGGTTTCATTCTCTAAGGATGGGGCCGGGATGTCGTCAGGTTACTCTTTGGTCATTTTTTCCCTTTCATCCCGATGTGCTACCTCTTGCCTTCTCCCTGTTCAGAGCTGCCCTCTTTCTACAGTTAGAAGCAGAATAAGGAAGGGAAATATTTTTATGCTGACGTACTTCGCTTTCAGTGATAGAGATGCTTACCTTTTATATTTTTGTTTGATGTTTAATTTTCTCAATTTAAAAAAAGCAACTTAGTTGTTGCCTCCTAGTCAAAGAAAAAGAAAATAAGGTAATGAATTCCAAGAAGCAGCTTGCGTAAATTCAGAATGGAAAGATTTATTCTGTCTTCACCTGTGATCAGAGAAGGGATAAAGATTACTGTCCAATACCTCTCCTGAGAAGTTACAGAAAGAACCTTCTAGACACAGCCCTGATTTATACGGTGATTCCTTCTGATGAAGAGAATGGTCTACTGTCCAGCGGTTCTCAACGTGTGGGTCGCGATGCCTTTAGGGGTCAAATGGGGTCGCCTAAGACCATTGGAAAACACATATTTCTGATGGTCTTAGGAACCAAAACACCACTCCTCTATCCTTTTCCAGGTGGGTCCACCCACATGCAGATACGCCCACATACGAGTATTAAAGGGTTGCGGCATAAGGAAGGTTGAGAACCACTCGTCTAGACCATTTCAAAAGGTGGCCGTGATGTATTTCATAGAAAATACTCTTTTTCTTCAGTTGTTTTTTCTATCATTTATGATTGAAGAGTAGATGAAGTATTAGTAGTCTCAGCATATTTTTTTAGAGATTATTTTTACTAATCTCCGCTTTCCCTATAATGCATACCACATCTCAGCGTTCTCAATCATCAAGCATTATTAGTGACTATACTGTGCTAGACATATAAAAGTAGGAAAAAATGAAACAATCCTTGTTCTCAAGGAGTTTGGGTATAACTTTAAAAACAAGACTAAAGGCCCCACTAAGGAGTCAGTAATAAGCTTTTCATTTCTTCAATTCTGATCCAAAATAATTGAAATCCTTTAGTTTCCTGGAGCAGTACAGATTTGTCATCAGTTTTAATTCATAACTACTTATGGTGCCACAGTGCCTATGGATAACCTCATAATAGAGTGGCTTAATGCAGAATTTCTGGGGGAAAAGAAAGGAGAAAGCCATTAAAAATGCTAGACTCTGTTAAGGGAGACTAATGAATTTGGATGCAAAAATAGGCCAGCAGTTTGTCATAAAAATAATTACAGTAAGCAGGTTTTTTTTTTTCCCTGAATCCTTAGAGGTACATAATTTCTTGAAGTTACTTTGTACTGTTATAAGGGAATCAGGGAAATGTTTTTTTTAAAGCTTAAAGTATTGGGGAGGGGAATGTTCAGGGAATGTCCATATGAATGGGGATCAGTGGTTTGCTGTTAAGAGGTGAATTACTGGTCTCCATTGTGTTGTCATTCCTTCAAATCCAAATTAAAGACATGTGATGCAGCTCTGTGATGTGTAAAAGGTCTATACCAGGGGTGGGGAACCTGCAGCCTCAAGACCACATGTGGCCTTCTAGGTCCTTGGGTGCAGCCATTTGAATGAGGCCAAGTTTTACAGAACAAATCCCTTTATTAAGGGGATTTGCTTTGTGAAGTGTGGATTCAAAGGGCCACACTTGAGGACCTAGAGGGCCACATATAGCCTTGAGGCCACAGATTCCCCACCCCTGGTACAGATTCCTGACACATGGAAACAAAAGGAAGCTTTTTACTGACTTAAACTCTCTTAAAGGAGTTTTGTATGAAGAAATTAGTATCCCTAGAGTGTGAGAAGGGAGAAACGGTTTTTTTTCTAGTTCTAAACAAACAAAAAATTGTTCAAAAAAAAGATGTCTTTATCTGAAAGGAAATAGCAGAAGCGAAGGAAATTAAGTGATGATGTTTGCCATGTACAGTATTACTACTAGCTGTTAACTTTCTGGAAATATTTGTAAAAAAAAAAAAAAGTATCTTTTATAAACCATGTCAAGTTGAAAACTTTATTTCTTCACTGTTGTGTACCTGTGGAAGTACAAGCCATTTTACAGGGGGAAAAACACAAAAACTTCAAAACTATTAAACTTTTATTTCAATATGTTCATGACTCCTTATTCCCAGGCTACAGATTATTTTAATCCTGCGTATCAGTTTGCACAAAAAAGTTGTACATAAATATGCTTGATTTCTGCATTTGGCATATATCTGTGTTCATCCTAAACAGTTTAGATCATTTTTTACCTTCTGCATAAAATGTTGAACAGATTGTTTAAGTCTGGTCTCTCTGAAATTTCCCTTAATTCTTCCTTATTTATTATAAGAAATTCTCTTGGCACTTCCATTGCCAATCAATTTCTTGTGTTATCACTGCAGAGTAACACTGACTTCTAAGAAATATAAGCTAGCTTGCTAATGTGATGGGTGCTCCAGGCCACGTGCATTCTTCTTAGTGCCGTCCAAGTTACAGCCACCCTGCTGGTCTCGTGCCTTCACTTTCAGCAATCTACAGAAAATAGGTTGTCAATTAATTGACTAGTGGGGGAGTGACCACACAAGTAGGTCCTTCGACCCACTCCCTGAAGTTCTCTGAAGATGTTAGGTGGCACGTCTGGTCCTGAAATCTATGTAGTTTCAGAGGCATAGCCAGGAATGTGTCCAAAAATTACAAAGATAGGAAAATATTTCATCTCTGCTATAAGCCCCCAACCCTATTTTAAAGACTTTCCTTCTCATTCATAGTCTTAGCCAATTTACTTTTTTTTAAAGTCCAAGTGATTTGTTTGAATATAGTAACAATGACTGAGTTGCCCTCAACTCTCCATCTCCAGAACATGGAGAGAGAAGAGATTGCAGGTTTCTGGAACTTGGTAGAGTTTGTTTGGTAGGTAAGTGCTTGGAGAAAACTAAGGAAGGGCTTCTAGAGATTGCACAGACATGTATACTGGCCTCCCCATGGTGGTGGCTCACAGCTGTTACCAGTCTCATCCACTCTGGTCCCTATCCTGGTGCTTATCCTGTCCCTCCTTTAGCATCTCAGCCTTAGTTGCAGCTAATTTTTCAGGGAAGGTTCCGTCTTTTGTTTGCTCTGCCATTGCAGCAGTGAGGGATGAGAATGGGTAGCTATATGGCCATTTTGCCCATGGGGGCTTCTGGTCTCTCAGAAGTTCCTCTGCTCCCTTATGCATAGAAAAACTCTTAACTGAATCTGGAATGGCCTGTCCAGCCACTCTTTGAATCTTTTGCAAGAAATGAAGTGCAATGACAGACTCTCAAAAAATAGCCTAAGGGATAGGGCCAGAGCCCCACAGGCCCCAACGAGTCACCTGCCTCCTGACTGCTCATGACCCGCTGAATTCAGTGATTCTCAGGGTGGGAAAGTATTGGTAAATACTTCAGTAATTATTGGTGAACCCCGCTACACCATAATAACAACTTTCTGGTAGCTGCAAGCTTCTAGAGATGTTTCTTTCCAAGTTATTACTGAATGGCAAGTTTTTTAAAAAATAATCTCATTAGTAGGGTGCATCCCAAGGTGTAAGAAAATTATATCATATGGGGCGGCCAGGTGGCACAGTGAATGCAGCCCCGGCCCTGGAGTCAGGAGGACCTGAGTTCAAATCCGCCTCAGACACATAACACAAAAACTAGCCATGTGACCTTGGGCACATCACTTAACCCCAACTGCTGTACCCTCCCCTCTCCAAAAAGCAAAAGAAAAGAAAAAATTATAGTTATAAGAAAATGAATTATTTTATGACAGTCCTTCATGGGAATGTGTTACTAAATTTGGAAGCATTCTTGACTATTGATTATTGCAAGAAAACAATATGAGCTGAACAGATATTGAAAATATGAAAACCTACGCAGTTGCCTGTGGAAAATCTTAAATAGTTAAAATTTCATTTAATTTTCACTGACATTGTAACATTAATTTAGTCTCACTGTGTGTTGTTACTCGGCTGTTTCAGTTGTGTCTGTGACCCATGTGGGCTTTTCTTGGCAATGATACTGGAGGGGTTTCCCGTTTCCTTCTGCAGCTCATTTTATAGAAGAGGAACTGAGGCAGCCAAGGTTGAGTGACTTTCTCAGGGTCACACAGCTGGTAAGTGTCTTAGGTTAGATTTGAACTCTGGAAGATGAATCTTCCTGACTCTAGGCCTGGCATTCTATCCTGTGCCACTTACCTGCCCACTGAAGTACCATTTTGAGTTCATACTTTTCTTTTGAGTTCATGTGTTGTTTTTTTTTCAAGAGAATAATTAATCAAGCTCTCCCACCCATTTCAAATCCTGTGCCTGGTGGAAAATGATACTTCAAAAGAGTGATTCTGTAGCAAATCTGTAAGAAAAGGAATAAAGGGGTTGATGACTTCCCATGTATCCTCTTTTGGGCCAAGTTATGTCTCAGGAATATGTTAGTCAATCTCTATCTACAAGGGTTCTAGGTCAATGATTTATGGAGAAAAAATGCAAAAGATGCTACTTCAGCTCCAGGATTGACGCTGAGGTTTTCAAGTATTAAAACAGATGGAGAGGACCAAGTGAGAAGAGAGTCTGACAACCCATGACTGCTTCGGCTCTGTTCTCAGAGATAGGAGTCAATTTTTCATGGCCTTGCCTGATAACTCCCCTGTCCAGATGGTCACTAGCTAATGGCATGATCAGTGATGCCACATTTGCCCATATCCTAGATTTCTAATTCTTGGTTCTCCTGAGTCAGTCTCCAGACCTAAACACATGTCACATGCCGTGAACAGGTTATCAAAGGCTCAAGACCTTTATTCACTCCATGACGTGGTAGGGCATCTTGCATCTATGAACAGAGCTGGCTAACAATATTCAAGCTGTCACAACCACTCTTTTTCAGCCATACTTTATCATCTCAGAATCAAAATCTGAGTTAGAGTCCAAATGGTTCTTGGAAATCATTCTAGTCCTTATTCATCTTTCCCAGGATCTTATATGATATTCCTTAAGGGGTCAGTCAACATTTATTTGAATATCTGACCATGGTGGAGGGGGAAGGTGCTCCATTTGGGGCTCCTTGTTTCAAGCGTATTTAGAAAAATTTTCTCGTTAGCATCATAATCTGCCTTCCTGTAACTTGATCCATTAACCCCAGTTCTCGTGTTCTGGACTCACACAGGGTAAATCTAGCCTCCCATGTATTTGGAGACCTCTGTCATTGTCCTCTGCATTTTCTTTGTCCTAGCCCAGATACCGCCATTTCTTTTTTATATTACATTTATTTAAGTCTTTTAAACCTAATGCTGCACACAATGCCCCAAATGTAGTCTGAGAACAGTGCTATGGTTACTTATTTTATTCTGAAATCTCTAATTTCATCAAAGCAGCCCAAGACCACAGGAGGAATTGTTTTTGGGGTGGGGAGGACAGGTAGGGTGAAATGAACTTTTTTGTAGTCAACACAGAATTTTTCTACAGTTAAATTTCTATGAGAAAAAAAATATTAGAAATAGATGGTTTTCAAATTCTTACAGCTTTGCTACCTGATTTATTTTTTGGACACAGGCACATAGGTGAGTAATATGACTTTGCATATTGGTTTAGCACAGTTTATTGTGGAGTAATCTAGATGGAGGTAGGGTGGTTTTTCCTGATGCTACATAACTCGCATGCCTTCCCTCCCATAATTATTGGTTGATGTAAATAATTAAGTGAATTTAGAGAAATGGGTATTTCCTGGAGTGGTATAATAAGAACATTTGGTGCAACACGTTTCCCCCCCTCCATGCCCCCAAGTCTTTAAAACATTTTACCAGTCCATAAAGAGTCCAGGAGAAACTGGGCTGGAGCTTAGAGTATGCAGGACAAACAATTTGCAGTGCTTGGTTAGTACAAGTCCTCTCCTCCCCTTTGTGGGGGTACTATTGATAGTTTTTGGGGTGTAGTTTTCTGTTGGGCCCCTGGAACAGTCCTCCTTGCCTTTCCTCAGTTTTGTCCAGTTTATCCCTAGCTCCCAAAACCAACGTTGTTGCCAGTCTGTGCCATTTCAGGAATACTGCTAGATTGTGCCTACTACCCCCCTACCCTATACACCCCCCCCAAAAAAAAACCCTATAAAATTCTCCATTCCTCCAAAGCTCACAGTCGTACAGGCAGGGGTGGGAATGTGAGGAGACTGGAGCCAGAGCCAGGGCTTTTCGCTTCCATCACTTGTGATACCTTTTTAAGGACTTGGCTGGAATGATTCTAATCATTGCCAGGTGTTCAGGTTGCTAGGATCTGAAATAGGCTTGTTACTTTATGCAGAAGACACAGAGAATGACCAGATCTGCCCAATTAATCCAGTACATCCTATACGGCACCCCTTATTTCAATGGTTTTCTCTTTGCATTTTTACTATATTGTTTTGAGCTTGTATGGGATGAGTGAACACTTCTCGATTTGGGATTAACTTCCCTTTCCCTCCTCCTACATTGCTGCTGTCAATCACTTTCAACCTCCTTTGTCTGTTTTCCTGCCTTGGTGGGACCTTCCCCTCTCTTTTCTTGCTGTCCCATTTGGGGAAGAATTTGGTGAAGTCTGCCTCTCAACCAACGAGAGAAGAGACAGTCCGGAAGGGGGCTTGACAGAATTAGGGTATAAATTCTTGCACTGTCTTTTGTAACACGCCTCTTCTCCATGATGAGTTATGGGGAAGACCGCCCTCTTCTCCCAGGGAAGAGAATAAACTGTTCTTAGCCTAAGAGATCTCTGTGTTTGTTTTTTCACTAAATTAAGGATGAAGGTTGTTTTTCATCCCAAAAAAACTTAAACCAACTAAAAATAATTCTGTATGCAACTGTAAATCTCATTTTTATGTCACTTGCTTTTTAAAAATGCACATATAAATTCCATACATTAATTTCAAAACATCCACTTATCCATGCTTCCTTCTGAACTTCTTTTTTGTTTTTGCATTTAAGAAAAAATTTCAATGACTTTTTGGCATCACTCCTGCTACTCCCTACCTTCCCTGCCCCCTTCTATTAAGAAATGAGAAAGAGAAGGGGGTGGGGAGATATCTTGTAACAGGCATGGTCAGGCAAGAAACCAATCTGTGGTGGCTCTGTCCATAAATTCGTGTCTCATTCTGTACAATGAGTCTATCAGCTTTGTAAGGAAGTGGGCAACACACTTTGTCATGGGTCCTTCCTCTGGAGACTGAACAGAATGGATTTTTTTTTCATCTAATTTTTTTTCGCAATTACATGTAAACAAAAATTTTTAACGTTTCTTATTAAAATTTTTGAGTTTGAAATCCTTCCCCTCCTTGAGAAAGCGAGCAATTTGACATAGATTAGATGCGTTTATTTCCATATTAGCCATAGTGAAGAAAAAATGCAGACCAAAAAACCACCAACCAAAGATGAATAATAAAGTTTTAAAAATTATGTTTTCATCTGCCTTTGAAAAGTTCTTGTCTTTCAAATTTTTTTTTTCTTGGTGCCGTTATCCTTCTGTAAATTGTCCATCTGGTTCTGCTCACTCAGCACAAGATCAGGATTCTCTGAAATTTTTTCATCACTTGTTTAGGGTACAACACTATTTCATTCATGACAGTTTGTTGAGAGGCAAACTAAGGTGCCCCATTATATTCTAGTGTTTTGCTTTTATTCTTTTTCTTCTTTAAGTCCTCTCTTCAGAATCAGAAGGATTATTTTGCTGGTGGCTAGTTTCTCCCCAATAATATCTTTCCTATTAAATCCATCCCTTCCCTGTTAAGTTTGATGCCTTTCTATGCCAAATTCAGCTTTTCTTTGTCCTTTAGAGACAATTGGTGGCACTGTGGATACAGACTACTGGACCTGGCGATAAGCCTGAGTTCAAATCCAGCCTCAGACACTTCCTAGCTGGGTGACCCTGGGCAAGTCACTCAGCCTCTCTGTAAAATGGGTATGCTAGGACTTACCTCGGAGGGTTGTGAACATTAAATAAGATAGTATTTATTTTGCAGAGTGCTTAGCACAGTGCCTGGTACATAGGTGCTTTTTCTTTCTCTCCCTTCTTTTTCCTTCCTCATTTTTTATGAGTGACGTTCATCCACTGCCCTCCCACCTCCTCCATGTTTATACATTTGTCACAAACCCTAACTAGGAGAAATAGCTATATTCTTCCTTTCGTCATTCATGTTCCTTTTATCTTCACGTCTCTTTCCTTTCTCAAAACCCTCAGAACAAAACCAATCCACCCCCAGGATCTCTGTTTTTTTCTTATTTAAGTCACTCAATGCCCTTTAAAGACATTAAGGGTCTGAAAAAAATTTTGTTTCTTCTCTCCTGTTAGAATGTTAGCACTGCATCATAATATGGCACCTATTTGCTCAAGTTAATTTACCTTTTTAGAATTCTCTGGACCTTATTTGCATTTCAAAGTTCCTACCCAGCTCTGGTCTTTTCCTCAGAAATGCTTGAGAATCTTCTCTTCCATTTAAAGGTTCATTTTCCCCATAGGATTATAGTCATATGCAGGATAAATTATCCTTGGTTGTAAAACTGTACCGCTCACCTTTGGGAATATTGCAACCCACAATCTCCTCCCATTTTCCATAGAAGCTGCCAGATCTTCTGTGACTTTGACTGATTCTGGGGTAATTGAATTGCTTTTTTTTTCTGGGTACTTTTCTTTGATGTGGGAGCTCTGGACTTTTGTGTAATTCTGGTGTGGAAGAAGTCCTTTACTGCAGTTTTTCATTGGATATCTTAGTCATTATTTGGATTGACACAGATTTCCTGTTTTCGCTAAAGTATGTGGGTGCTAAGCATTCTATTTCCTGCTTAGGGAGCCATCTTGCTTAGAAGTCCCCATCCAAAAGCTTTCAAAAACTTCTAAACTGATGAAGACCTTTTTACACCTAGTTTGTAAGCTTTATTTGATTCAATGAAGATTTCTAGACCTTGTTGAAACCTAGTTCACACCTCTAACTCTTCTACTCAATGGAGGTGTTTTGGACCTGCTTAAAGTAATTAGGGCTAAGTGAGGTGAGTAATTAACTCAATTTCTTTTCCCTTACATTAGCCTCAAAGATAACTTCCTTTTGAGGACAAAATACTTTAAATCTGATTTTGCTCCTATTTTTTACTTGGCCACTGCAAATTATTGACTACAAATTATGAAATTCTGTCTAAAGACGAAAGTCAAAATGAAAATAGTTCCATGTCCATCACAAGAAATTAAAAGTCAGCAATTTCATTGAAATTTCTCATTGTACTTGTATAGAGTATGCACACTAAAATATAGAAAAACAGAAGACAGAACCCCAGACAGGATAAAATTGTTATGAATTAATACTGGATAACTCCACTCAGCACCCCTCTTCCCTCTACAACAGCAGTGAGCACAAACAAACCAGCAGGCTTGTACCAGGGGGCTCATTTTGAGATTCCCTGATAATCAGAAAGTTGCCTTGAGCCTGGTCATTAAATTTTCCACTGGAGCATGTTTACCTCGGAAATTAGCGCACTACCAATCACAGGTTTGTCTTGTTTTGTTGGTTGTCTATTTAAGCAAGTGACAGAGAAAATGTTAAAAATGCAGGTAAGTTAAGAGTAGGTTCTGTGGTGGTACCATGCACAGAGCACAGCCTTGGAATCAGGAGGACCCGAGTTCAAATGTGACCTCAGATACTTAATAGCTGTGTGGCCATGGACAAGTCACTTAACCCTGATGGTCTCCAAAACAAAGAAAAGAACTGCCAAAAGCACATATGTGTACATTCCCTTGCTGCTGATGCAGTGACTTTGAGAGGTTCTCCTACCCCTTGTATCCTACAAGAAATGGTAGACTTTGATTCTGCCCTAAGAGAAAGGGGGGACTTTTTGAAGGGCTTTCTTTGTACCCCCTGTTTAACACAGTGCCTGGCATATGGGAAGCCTTTAATCAATTCATATGGATGATGATGATGAATCAGGTGGGATAGAAGCATGCTACCTCATGACTGGGGTCCTGTCTCTAAGGTAAAGATACACGGGGGGCGGAGCCAAGATGGTGGCGTAGCAGCAGCAACATATCGCAGCTCTCACATAGCCACCCCAAAATACCCATAAAATAGGACTCTAAACCAATTCTAGAACTCCAAAACGCACAAAAAGATACTTCCCACTGAAGTCAGCTCAGCTACGAGGAACCATATCAGCCATATCAGCACTGCGAACCGAAATCAGCCTGGCCTGAAGCCGCTGCTGAGCCCCGGGGCGGCCGGACGAGAGGAGCAGTGAACGGATTAGCAGCAGCTGCGAGCGTTGTTGAGAACTAGGTCAGTGGGACTTGCGAAGTCAGGAGAGAAAAGCAGTCTGCCAAAAGACCTCCAGAGTGGAAAAGTGAAAGGCAGAGGTTTTGCACCTGCCTCTGCATTGCAGCTTCCCTCCTGCGGCCTGCAGACAGCAGGGGGACTAAGTGATTGTTCTTAGGCCAGTGCTCTTGCGTTGAGTGGCCTGGATCCGGATCGCCGCCTTGGGCCTCAGTCTTGGAGTCTTCATTATCCAGTGAGCTGGAAGTAAGTAGGAAGGGTCCCAGCACCTTCCTGAGAGCTACGGCAGCCGGGAGGACCCCAGCGATTTGGGACAGAGCTTTCCCTTCTGGAAGCAGAGCCCCACA